>JALPQI010030870.1:0-70119 GCA_025490895.1 Thaumatotibia leucotreta
TGGCCTATGAGTTATTTTTATTTATTTATTGAAGAAACAAACAGTCTTACATAGTTATAAATAACATCGTAACTTTGCTTAAAAAACTAGACTTACAGTTTCCTTAATAAAAATATTTTAACATCATGTGATTCATGTGTAATATTATATGTAATTTACTACATAGAAACAGAGCTTGAGTATGATTTTGATTACACACCAAAAAACAAAAAAAGAAAATAGAAAAATGGATACAAAATAATTACTAAACAGCACCAACCTCAATACTGGTATTATTATTAATACACTGCAAAGATATTTTTTTAAATCTATTAAGACCTTCACAGAACAGATCAAGATTATGAAACTTTTCGTTGTACAACCTGCACGCCCTTTTAATAAAACTATTTCTTGTGTACGCTGTTCGACTACGGGGAATGTAAAATAGTGGTTTTTTCCTACAAGCACGTTCACAACGTCTAGGGACTCTAAAGGAAATTGATTGTAATAAAAATGGAGCATCAATAATATTGTTGATTATTTTGTAAAGAATTAGAATATCGGTACGTTCTCTGCGATAACCAAGGGATGTTAAGTTGTGAACTCTCATAGCGGTGGCGTAATCCGAGTATTTATTACTAATTCTGTACTCTAACGTTTTCGCAAACTTTTTCTGCACCCTCTCTATCCTGTCACTGTGTATTTTATAAAGTGGGCTCCACACAGCGCTAGCAAAATCCAAACGGCTACGCACGTAACTGTTAAACAATACTTTATACGTTAAAAGTCTTTTAAAAGATTTTCCTACGCGCAAAATAAAACCTAACTGTTTAAATGCTTTACTTAACATGTCATCAATGTGAGGCACAAAAGTGAGTTTAGAGTCTATAATGATACCGAGGTCTCGAATCTGGTTTACACGGCCCAATTGCTTACCACAAAGTTTATAATCGAAATTAATACTAGTTCTTTTCCTGCTGAAGCTAATAACGAAACATTTATCTGGATTTATGGACAACTTATTAGCAATGCAATAAGCTTCAAAATTATCTAAGTCGTCTTGCAAGACATTACAATCATCTACATTACGAACGATTCTAAATAACTTAGCATCATCAGCATACAACAATAAGTTAGTTTTGTTTATACTCTCTGTGATATCATTGATGTAGATGATAAACAACAAGGGCCCTAAATGAGACCCTTGCGGAACGCCAGATGTGATGGGCCTGTACTGAGAAGTGTATCCACCCACTGCCACTGCCTGCGAACGGTTCTCTATGTATGATTTTATCCACCGGAAGAGGTCACCGTGTATACCGATTTGCCAAAGTTTCAAAAGTAAACGCTCATGACAAACTTTGTCAAATGCCTTGGCAAAATCGGTATACACAGCGTCCACTTGGTGGTTATTATCTAGTGCGTCCAATAAGATTTCGGTATAGGATATAAGATTGGATTCAACACTTCGGCCCTTGAGAAAACCGTGTTGGTTAGGAATAATGTGGCGATGTATGACAGTGGATAGCTGATCGGTTACAATCTTTTCCAGAGTCTTACCAAATTGACACAGTTTCGAGATCGGGCGATATTTCTCAATGTCATGGCTAATTTCACCTTTAGGTATAGGAGTGACTAGTGCACGTTTCCATAAAGAGGGTACACATCCATCCGCAAGTGATTTTTTAAACAGAAAAGTAACCGGTTCTACTAAATTGGAAGCGCATTTATTAATAATTACAGGGTGTATACAATCAGGACCAGCCCCTTTATTAATGTTTAAGAGTTTAAGATATTTATAAACTAATTCTTTATTTATGCTAATTGTATCAATATCGAGTACTGAGCTATTAGTTGGCGGAAGATTGTTTAAGTCAACTGAGCTACTAGCCGGTTTCTCAAAAACTGAGTGAAAGTGTTCGTTGAAGACATCACATATTTGTGTACCACTTGAAACTGCCACGCCCTTATATTTCATAATCTGTGGAAGACCCCTTTTTGAAAATGTCGATTTTATGTAAGTCCAAAAGAATTTGGGATGAGTGTTAATCAGTGTTTCAGTATGACTAATATAATTTCTGTAACATTCTGGTTCCAATTTTAATATTCTTTTCTTTAAAAGTTTATATGTGTCATGGTCTAAAGGGTTACCATAGGTCTTCCACAGCTTATGGTATTTCTTTTTTTCATTTAGAAGTCGTCTAAGCGGCTTAGTAAACCAGGGGGGCTTGGAAGAAAAAAAACGTTGGGGAACTCTAGGAACATATTTATCGATTAAGTTATTAAGAATATTATAAAATAACGAAACACAGTCGTCTAGCGTTCGGCCCGAGAAGCGATCCAACCAGGCGATTTTAGATAACTCAAGATTTATTTCATTAAAGTTCGCATCGAAAAAACGATACACGAACGTAGGGGCTGGTTTAAGAGGAAACGTGTGAACAATATTTAGTTCTATCCGAAGAGCCTTATGGTGTAAATCTTCTAGTGTTAAAGGATCGTCGCTTGCGGATACTAGACAGTTTTTATTACAAAAAATAAGATCCAGAATGCGTTTATTACAGTTTACGCAACCATTGTATTGCTCTAAACCAGAATAAGATAAAAACTCGCTAAGTAACTGTATATTCAGAGTGGTCGAACCCCCATTTAATATCATTTTCGAACTATCAGATGTGGTCCACTGGGCGTCCGATATATTGAAATCACCAGTTACAAGAAAAACATCGTGAGGATTTTCTATAGTTAATTGACTACAAATATCAAAAAAGCTTTCCAATGCGTCTTTATACAGAGGCCCGTGAGGGATATAAACGCAACAAACATTCAGGAACGTCTTTCCCTGAGTTCCGCGCTGAGTGCCTAGCTCCGACAAGGGTATGGAAACCCAGACACATTCAGAGGCGGCGGGCGACGGGCAAGGCCAGTCGCGGCGCGCGGGCCGATGCTCGCGGCGCACCGCGATCGCCACCCCTCCGCCGCGCTCCGCGCCGCTCGACTCAGCTGATCTATCGCAGCGGTACACAATGTATCTGTTGTCGAACACTTCCCCGTCATAAAAATTTGAATTCAACCAACTCTCAGTCACACAAATAAAATCATAGTCTGACATTGATACATGTGAGAAAAAACATTGCGTTTTTGTACGCAAACCGCGTACGTTTTGATAGTAACCATTCAAATTAAAAGTTGCCGTTATGTGAGTTAAAATAAATTACTCGGCCATTTTTACTTAATATTGTAAACATATAATTGTAATTAATATAGGTAAAATGATGAAAGTTATTATTGTTGGTTAGACGTTGTGAATTAAAAAATAAAAATAAGTAATGTTTTATTAGTGAAAGGCGCGGCAAAGACAAAATAATTCGTTTCATTGTATAGGCACTGCAGGTGGCACTGATAAGGAAAATATTTATAGGTAAACACTTGTTTCGGTTACAAAATGTGAAATAGTCATAATGCGTAGTTTTACTATGATTATCAGTTATTTTATCATTATATCCTAGGAATAAAAAGTAGAACAGTCATTTTATTTTATTAAAATCAAAGTTATTGTTTATAACCATAACTTTAGATGTTTCAGTTCTTCTAGCTAGGATCTTGCAGTCCCGTATCCACAAATACATGATTTTATTATCCTTTTTGAGGTCCCTTGCGCGCTTGAGTAACATTTTGCTGGCCGGAGTGAGATGATCGCCCAAGTACAGGTTCAGTGCCGGCCCGTTAAGGCCTATCGAAGAAGTCGTGATGCCCTTGCGGGCACGAACCGCGGACAGGAGCTGGTCCTTATAAAATCGTCTGGTAAACTTTACGATAACAGCTGGCTCGCGATATTTCGATGACGGCCCATCGTTGTCACCGCCGTTGTTTACTTCAGCGTTCTGGAAACGCCGCACTCGCTGTATACTGTCAACAAAATGAGCCTCAAACGTCATTCCCACTACAGCATAAATAGCTTGAATGATGCTAATCAAATTTTCGCCCTTCTTAAAGGGCAGGCCGGAGATTTCAATATTATTAATCCGGGAATATTGTTCTCGAGCATCAAACTCAGTTTGGAGGGTAGATATCATTGTCGTGGCCGTATTAAGGTCGGATTGTAATTTATTCACGAGCTCGCATTTCTCCTTCATTTGATCTACACTATCCTCCACAAGGGATACCCGAGATTCCATTTCATTTAGCTTTGTATTAATTTGCTGAATACCATCCTTGCATGATACAAGGTCGGACTGTATTAAACGAAAGTCGTCACGGAAATCCTGGATCTCTTTTAGGATGGAGGCAAATCCTTGCTGCAACTCGGCCGACGAAGCACTAGGCGCAGCTGGGGCTAAGATAGGGTCCTGCTGGTGTAGAATCTCAGCCGGCACGGTATCTGTAGCGAGATTATTGCCAGCACGGCAGGATACGCAACGCCAGCTCGCTTTTTTATCGCTAGTCATTTTGCGATACGTAGTTTCAGAGACGCCAGCACACACATAATGAAAAATCCCTTTACAAATACTGCAGTTTACTCCATCCGTAACTTCCAGGCGGCACTTAACTTTTGCACAGATCATCATAACAATCAAATTGTACTTTTAACTGGTGTATGTCCAAAACAACTCTATAACAATGCAGTTAGGTCTATGATTAAGTAACGCGATAAGATTCACACGACGTAAACAATTGAATCACACGGTAGGCCGCACGTAGCAACCGATCGGGTCGAGTACCTGACGCTAACTGAAGTGAAGAGTTATTTTATGTTTATCCTTCTGTATTATTGTGTGCCGTTTGTTTCCCAAATAAAGAAAACTATTAAAAAAAACTGAGATAATCGGACGTAGATTTGCAAAAGGGATTCAACCCATATAAATTTTTCCTTGAATCAAAACAAATCAATGTTTAAAATGACAAATTCGTGTGGATCGGTTCCTCTTTGCATATTTACGTCCAATTGTTTATGGGTATTTTCAGTTCTAAGTACACCCAATTAGCTTAACTCTCACAAAAAAGTTAACTTCAGTTTTGTACTCATGTCAGTTTTGTTACGACAATTAAGCATTAAATATTCTCAAAAATATTTTTTTATCATTTAATTCAGAAAGAATACGCGTTTATGCAATATAAAAACATGAATAAAGTGGATTTACGTAAATATTTCATGCTTAATTGCCGTTACAAAACGGTCATCGAAGTTAACTTTTTTGTGAGAGTTAAGCTAATTGGATGTCCCTAGAAGTAAACATGCCGTTATGATATAAAGCAACGTTTGTCCCCCAGGCACGAAGCGCCCCCTGTCCCCCCTGGCGTCCCCCGCCACGCCGCGCTCGGCCCCCGCGCCGCCCCCCTCGCCCCCCCTGCGCGCGGCGTCGCCCCCCTCACCAGCAGCACGCGCGCCGCGCCGCGCCTGCCCGCTGCTCCTCAACGTGCTGCTCGCCGACACCGTGCTCAACGTGTTCCGCGACCACAACTTCGACAGCTGCACGCTGTGTGTCTGCAACGCCGGGCCCAAGGTCGGTCAGAGTCACGTTTGTCCCCCCTGGCGTCCCTCGCCCCCCCTCGCCTGCCCGCTGCTACTCAACGTGCTGCTCGCCGACACCGTGCTCAACGTGTTCCGCGACCACAACTTCGACAGCTGCACGCTGTGTGTGTGCAACGCCGGGCCCAAGGTCGGTCAGAGTCACGTTTGTCCCCCCTGGCGTCCCTCGCCCCCCTCGCCTGCCCGCTGCTACTCAACGTGCTGCTCGCCGACACCGTGCTCAACGTGTTCCGCGACCACAACTTCGACAGCTGCACGCTGTGTGTCTGCAACGCCGGGCCCAAGGTCGGTCAGAGTCACGTTTGTCCCCCCTGGCGTCCCTCGCCCCCCTCGCCTGCCCGCTGCTACTCAACGTGCTGCTCGCCGACACCGTGCTCAACGTGTTCCGCGACCACAACTTCGACAGCTGCACGCTGTGTGTCTGCAACGCCGGGCCCAAGGTCGGTCAGAGTCACGTTTGTCCCCCCTGGCGTCCCTCGCCCCCCTCGCCTGCCCGCTGCTACTCAACGTGCTGCTCGCCGACACCGTGCTCAACGTGTTCCGCGACCACAACTTCGACAGCTGCACGCTGTGTGTCTGCAACGCCGGGCCCAAGGTCGGTCAAAGTCACGTTTGTCCCCCCTGGCGTCCCTCGCCCCCCTCGCCTGTCCGTTGCTACTCAACGTGCTGCTCGCCGACACCGTGCTCAACGTGTTCCGCGACCACAACTTCGACAGCTGCACGCTGTGTGTCTGCAACGCGGGGCCCAAGGTCGGTCAGAGTTAAGGTGCTATCCTGCGACAACAAAACGACAAATAAAATTCTATCATATTTCCTATATTATTCATTCAAAATTCTTTGGCGAATTTTATTGTCTGGGCGGCAAGAAGATATACTGAAAACCTTGAACAAGGTGATTTTAGTAAGCTATACTGAACAATTTTTACTATGGCGACTTTTTTACGAAATCTAAAAAGAAATTCGACTCTTTCATACAAAATGTCGATTCGAGTATGAAAAAATACGATTTTTTTAGATTTCGTAATCAATCCCATAGTAAAAGTTGTTCAGTTTAACCTACTAAATTACCTCGTTCAAGGTTTAACACGCTATATAACATAGACGTCTAATGTCAGCTCAAAAACGCCTCCAAAAACAATTGTTCAATAAGGATGATAACTGTACTTAAAATAAATTATTTAACATTATGCACGACATAATATACCGAAAAATTATTACTAACAATAATAGTATCATTGAGAAATTACCTGGACCGACCTATCACTAGTGCTACAATATAATGACCGGCAGTCTCAATGGTCGAGTCTACAGTGGATCTACCGGCATGTAGTGTGAAACCGAGTAATCTTGAGAAATTACCTTCTTTTTACATCATTTTTCAATCGTACTCCGTCTATTGCTGTCCTTATCGATATGAGGTGGAGGGAAAAGTGCAGAAGATATTGAATATACAGGGTGGTCCAAACCTTGACGTCAACATTTTTTTTTTAGATTTTTGACGTCATGAGCTATCAGAATATACCCCATGTATGTTAGCCGATTTTTTGTAGTTTTCGAGTTATGAATTTTTGAAATTTTTTTTTTGAGAAATTCTGGAATGAAGAAATTTATTAATAAAAAAATACTATTGGGTTTTTTTACTACTTTTTTTTTGTAAAAGTTTTACTACAAATAAAGCATTTACTGACAAAAAAATTAGCGTCCTCACTTTGATACAAGTAGGATAAAAAATACCAAATTCAAAATTTTACGCTAAAAACGCATCAAAATAGCATTAATGTACGTAAATAATTAAATAAAACATATCCCAAGGAATTTTCGTATTCTAAAGACCGCCCTGGACCTTGAGCCTTCGTAAAAACAAAAAAAAGTAATACTTAATGATGAGGATTTTTCGGAGTAGTCGGTCAAATAAACTACAAAAGCTTAAAATTTTAAACTAGTAAAAAATGACTTGAATAACTACACAAATTGAGTTTTCGTGGTATTTTCTGTCTTTGTTTATTGATAAGAACAACAAAACAGACGAAATTTTACTTTATTTTTAAATTAAAATTTTAAAAGTTTTTTTTTAAGTTTATTTGACCGACTACTCTGAAAAATCCTCATCATTAAGTAACACTTTTTTTTTGCTTTTACGAAGGTTTAAGGTCTAGGGTAGTCTTTAGATTACCAAAAATCCTTGGGATATGTTTTATTATTTTTATTTACGTACATTAATGCTATTTTGATGCGTTTTTAACGTAAAATTTTGAATTTGGTATTTTTTATCCTACTTGTATCAAAGTGAGGACGCTAATTTTTGTGTCAGTAAATGCTTAATTTGTAGTAATACTTTTACAAAAAGAAAATATAAAAAAAACCCAATAGTTTTATTTTATCAATAACTTTCTTTATTTCAGAATTTCTCAAAAAAAAATTTTTAAAAAATTCATAACTCGAAAACTACAAAAAATCGGCTAACATACATGGGGTATATTCTGATAGCCCATGACGTAAGGAACATAAAAAAAATTTTTTGACGTCAAGGTTTGGACCACCCTGTATTTATAAAAGTACTCTTTACGTTTAGTTATGTTGATCGGCCTCTCAAGTGGGGTTGGTGTGTTGTCGCGTAAATTCGCGGCCAGGCTGTTAATGTATGTGCACAGTATTAATGAATTATTGTTGTAGGTGGTCGGCAACATTCGGGGCGCGGACGCGGCTACGTATCTACCGGACACGGCGGACGCGGCGGACGACGACCCGGGGCGCTGCACGTGCGGCTTCAGCGCGGTCGTCAACCGGCGGCTCGCGCACAAGGCGGGGCTGTTCTACGAGGTGAGCCAGGGGTCGCCAACATGCCGGTACAGGTCGACCAGCGGCGGACGACGACCCGGGGCGCTGCACGTGCGGCTTCAGCGCGGTCGTCAACCGGCGGCTCGCGCACAAGGCGGGGCTGTTCTACGAGGTGAGCCAGGGGTCGCCAACATGCCGGTACAGGTCGACCAGCGGCGGACGACGACCCGGGGCGCTGCACGTGCGGCTTCAGCGCGGTCGTCAACCGGCGGCTCGCGCACAAGGCGGGGCTGTTCTACGAGGTGAGCCAGGGGTCGCCAACATGCCGGTACAGGTCGACCAGCGGCGGACGACGACCCGGGGCGCTGCACGTGCGGCTTCAGCGCGGTCGTCAACCGGCGGCTCGCGCACAAGGCGGGGCTGTTCTACGAGGTGAGCCAGGGGTCGCCAACATGCCGGTACAGGTCGACCAGCGGCGGACGACGACCCGGGGCGCTGCACGTGCGGCTTCAGCGCGGTCGTCAACCGGCGGCTCGCGCACAAGGCGGGGCTGTTCTACGAGGTGAGCCAGGGGTCGCCAACATGCCGGTACAGGTCGACCAGCGGCGGACGACGACCCGGGGCGCTGCACGTGCGGCTTCAGCGCGGTCGTCAACCGGCGGCTCGCGCACAAGGCGGGGCTGTTCTACGAGGTGAGCCAGGGGTCGCCAACATGCCGGTACAGGTCGACCAGCGGCGGACGACGACCCGGGGCGCTGCACGTGCGGCTTCAGCGCGGTCGTCAACCGGCGGCTCGCGCACAAGGCGGGGCTGTTCTACGAGGTGAGCCAGGGGTCGCCAACATGCCGGTACAGGATGCTTAGACAAGTTGCCAATCGCTAGCGCTTAATCGTCAATCGTAAACAAATGGCAGCTAACTGTCTTTGTCGCTCTAATATGAAAGAGTGACAGAGAGGGAAAACTACGATACGCTACTAAGCGTTAGCGTTTGGCAACTTAGCTAAGTGTCCAGGTCGACCAGCGGCTTGGGCACGAGGTCCACCTGTTCTATGATAGCCAGGAGTTAGTAACATACATGTCTCTCAGTTAGTGACATCGGTCGGTCAGTGGCTCGTGCACAAAGTTGATGTGTTTTACAAGGTGAGCCAGGGATCGGCAACATACGCATATCGGTCGGCAACCGAGGCTTTCGCGACATCTTTGTTACAAATTTTTCGAACGCTTTAGACGAAGGAGTCGGGGGTTTAAAGTTGAATAAACTGATAAACTGATCTTTTGCTTTGTTTAATTTTGTCAATGTGTTCTCTGTAATTTTGATGTCCTCTCCTGCCTTATTTTGTTACTTTTGGTTAATATTAATGTACCTATCATGTATTCTGGTTGCCCTGAAAACCAGCGCCATGGCTAAAACCTTAGCTAGCTACATATGCTGAGTGGCAACATTTTGGTGTTGTTTTTAGTTTAAGATGTATTTTAATTTAAGTTTATCTTTTTACACTAAATAAATGAATTCTATTTTATTCTATTCTATTCTATAAAATCGCTTTATTAACGAGTTGGATGACTATCAGACCCCCAATTCAGAACTGACAAAATCACGTTTGTAGAAATGAGAACGGAATTCATGTATGTATAATGTTCGGGAAATATTATTTGACTGACTGTTATCTTACTTACGACCTTTTGTTTTGCGTTAACACTTACTAGACAATCAGCAGTCTAGCACTTTTCTATTGTTAATGATGCAAAACAAAAGGTCGTAAGTAAGATAAGAGTCGGTCAAATAATATTTTCCGAACTATACCTCTTACGATATCTAAGTCGGTTTGCCTATAATACTGTGTTTACATTGGCAGGACGAGATGGAGATCACGGGCATAGCGTCAATCCCGGCGCGAAGCAACGGTCGCAGTCTCGGTTCCGTGGCCGGCGCCGTCCTAGGGGTGTGCGCGGCCCTCGGCGGCGGCCGAGCGTCAGCCCTGGCGCGGGCTGCCCGCCACGCCGCCCGGGACCGCCACGACCAGCTCGACATCAACCTGAGAGAGTGAGTGTTCTGTGTCAGTAGTGTGCTAACTGAGGGTTCGACCGCAGCCTGCAGGCAAGGTCCGGCCGAGCCTCCGCCCTGGCGCGGGCTGCCCGCCACGCCGCCCGGGACCGCCACGACCAGCTCGACATCAACCTGAGAGAGTGAGTGTTCTGTGTCAGTAGTGTGCTAACTGAGGGTTCGACCGCAGCCTGCAGGCAAGGTCCGGCCGAGCCTCCGCCCTGGCGCGGGCTGCCCGCCACGCCGCCCGGGACCGCCACGACCAGCTCGACATCAACCTGAGAGAGTGAGTGTTCTGTGTCAGTAGTGTGCTAACTGAGGGTTCGACCGCAGCCTGCAGGCAAGGTCCGGCCGAGCCTCCGCCCTGGCGCGGGCTGCCCGCCACGCCGCCCGGGACCGCCACGACCAGCTCGACATCAACCTGAGAGAGTGAGTGTTCTGTGTCAGTAGTGTGCTAACTGAGGGTTCGACCGCAGCCTGCAGGCAAGGTCCGGCCGAGCCTCCGCCCTGGCGCGGGCTGCCCGCCACGCCGCCCGGGACCGCCACGACCAGCTCGACATCAACCTGAGAGAGTGAGTGTTCTGTGTCAGTAGTGTGCTAACTGAGGGTTCGACCGCAGCCTGCAGGCAAGGTCCGGCCGAGCCTCCGCCCTGGCGCGGGCTGCCCGCCACGCCGCCCGGGACCGCCACGACCAGCTCGACATCAACCTGAGAGAGTGAGTGTTCTGTGTCAGTAGTGTGCAATAAAATCGCAGTAAGGTCGCGAGATGGCGTCAAGCTCGCGAATTACAGCTCATTACGAATCTCGGCCACGGCCGAGAGTCCCGGCCATTTTTGGCCGAGAGCCGAGTGGGATATCTCGGCTTGATTTTTGGCCGAGAATGCCGAGACCGAGATCTCGGTCGGACCTTACCTGCAGGGGTGCGTGCAGGCTATCAGCTTACGTTTGCCTTTGCTTAGCATGGACTCGGAGCCCCTATCGAGTGTCCACTCGGCGACGTTCGAAAGGCTCTGAGGCTTCACACTACAAAATAAAATAATATATTTAGTTAATTTAGTAATGTATGGGTGTGTTCGCAGGTTCTCAGACGGCGGCGCGGCGTGTGCGCGCGCGCTGCGGGCGGCGGCGGGCGCGGCGGCGGGCGGCGCCGTGCACCGCTGGCCCTTCATCGGCGCGAGGGCGCCCCGGTGCTCCCGTGACGTCATCAGGTCAGTCATCATCATCAGCCTATGTTAGTCCACTGCTGGACGTAGGCCTCTCCTATTAACTATGCGTATAGACGCATTAGGAGGTAAATGCCCATAATCGCCACGCTGGGCAAGCGGATTGGCTACGGCAGTTATGTGTCCACTATGATGACGCTGCTGCCCATCATCAATCTTGTACAATGGTCAGTGACACTTAAATCCCTTAATCGACTCTTACGACACCCGCAGGCATCAGGTCAGTAGTAATAGTAAACTCTTTATTGTAATGAAACAAAGCAAAAATATTCAATTCTCAAAAGCCATGTACAAAGGCGAACTTATCTCTTCAAGGAATTTCTTCCGGTTAACCTTTGAGAGTTAGCTGGCTTTGATAAACTTTTACGGCCTTTTTATTTAAAGTTATCCCCCTATTTTTGTAACATGTATTTTATCATGTGAATTTTACTCAGAATTACGAGCTGATACGATGCGATACAACTACGAATTAATACATAGAAGAAGAAAAGATACGATTTTCAATTTTCAGATCAAAAAGTATTAATAAAAAAATGTTTAGGGTACAACTTTAAAAAAATAATCCATTCAAGCCAGGATCAATTCATCTTTTAATCCCCGTTACTTCCCTTTAGTCATTCTTTAAAATCATAATTTTAAAGTAGGTATATACATACTTTAGTTTGCTATTCGACTTTTTGCGCTCAATTTAATTTTGGTCAAGCCAAACATATTCATAAACTAAACATTCCAGATAAGAAACTTTAAACTTTGCAATAAATTATTTTTATCATATTTTCTTTTCTATATTCAATTCACAAAAAAAAACGCAACTATTTTAACTGCTTACCTCATATGTAATATTTCCCCTCATCTCCAGATTAATGCGCCGCCTCCGGCCGCTCCTCCAAGACGCGATCCAAAAGCGTTGCTGCGGCGCCCGCATGTGGGACGGCGTGGCCGGGCCCTTAACCTGGCGGCAGTTCCACCGCCTCGCCGGCCGCTCCAACGAGGACCTCTGCGAGCCACAACCCGTCCCACCCCTCTTAGTCGGCCACGATCGCGACTGGATCTCACTATCACCTTACGCTTTAAGACATTGGGAACGATTAGCCCTCGAACCTTACTCCTATTCCAGAGACGTCGCTTACATAGTCCTAGCCGCGGACGGAGAAGTCCTAACCGACCCGATCAAAACGTTCTTCAGAGAACTATCCACGGCGTACGAGTCGTGTAGATTAGGAAGACATCAACCTTTAAATAGAATAGCGCGCGATGGCTTAATAAGAACCACGCCTAGCGAACGCGATCAAACCGCTGAAGAGTGGACGGGCGAGCTCCCGTCGGGCAGACTCGGAGATTACATCAAATCGTACGCGGAAACTCTAAGAACAAACATAGTACCTCAGTTAGCGAGTTTGAATATAGACAGGTCGCTGTTTGAGACGGAGAATAAGACGCATATAGAACGGCCGTCGCCGTCGCCCATGCGGCCGCCGTCGACGCCGGACCACCCGCCCACGCCGAGCAGCCAGAGCGACCAGGAGAACGACGCGCCCAACACGTCGTCCGGTGCCGGCAATACGGGTAAGATATTTTTATACATATTCAGCTTGTCAGTGGATAATAGCGACAAATCGTCGTTGAGATTGCCAATACCCACAAGTCCATTTAGAGGATCCTCACGCGCCTCCTCTTTGGTCGCGGATACTCCATGATGAGGATCCTCTAAATGGATCGAAACATGTCGAGCAATTATCGACTTAAATTACGTGAGTAACCCGTGTGATAAATATTTAAATATGTTTGAGTCTCACGTTAGTTATAATTCTAAAATTGTAAATTCATAATTTGACAAAAGAAGACTGTAACCATATGTCATTTCATTTGAATAGATTTTTTAGTACAGATACTATATAGTGTACTTTTTAGGCTCTAGTGCGAGAAGTGGGTCATTTTACGTCAAGTCCAAAACTTCGGAGGGCCATTTGTGCTAAAAAAACGTCGTACGAGACACATGCAAAAACTCGTGTCGATTTAAAACACTCCCTATCCGTCGTGCTTTAAAACATCGCCACTCGTTTCGAATTTCATGGTTTTCGCACTTTTTTATTTATTTATTTTATCTATTTAATAAAAGCAACTATGCGGCACTTGTGTCGTAATGTACTATTTCAGTTCCTGAAATTGTGCACATAACGGAATTGGCAATCTCAATGACGAAATTCAAATCTTCTGTGGGCAGACAACTTTTCGCGCTATTTTACCTACTTTATCTACTGATAAGCTAACTACGTAATCTGCCGTTATTTATTCAGAATTTCACTTTTTATTTTGGCATTTATGAAATACGCGAAATCGCCGCGACACCAGGGACGCTGCCACGGACACACGTAAATTGCGGCACGCAAACGTTTTTTCTAATCATTGCGTGTAATCCCAACTAATCACCGAGCGTTGTACGGCTTGACCACGCAATGAACGCGGATAAAGACGCAATGAACGCGGCGCGGGCCTAGGCCGCCCGGGCAGTGTAAAACTATACGCGCTTCGTGTGACTTATTAGCTAGATTCACACTGAACGAGACGCCTCACGAGGAAATTGCCGCGCTAGGTAGCTCTTTCAGCGTGGACTTGCTTCGCTCGAGGCAAAACTCGGACGATTTCTTATTCAAATGTTAACACAATTTGTAATTTGTTATTAAACTTAAGGAAGAGCGGGGCGTTCCAACACAGGCTTCGTAGCCTAAAGGAAGGCCCCAGACATTGTAAACTTTAAAATTTGCTTATTAATGATAATAAAAATATTTTGATTTTTGATTTTTTTTTAATTTCCAGTGCACAATTCATGGGAAGAAGAGGAAGGCGGAGCCCCAGCGCTGGTGGTGTACGTGGTGGAGCCCCCCGCGGCGCTAGCGCACCGCGCGCACGCGCTGCACTCGCTGCTGCGGCTCGCATCCCGCGCGCACCACCACCTGCGCCACCACAACCCGCTCGTCAAGGTCAGTGACCCCGGCCTAGTGGGGGGTGGTGTACGTGGTGGAGCCCCGCACGCGCTGCACTCGCTGCTGCGGCTCGCATCCCGCGCGCACCACCACCTGCGCCACCACAACCCGCTCGTCAAGGTCAGTGACCCCGGCCTAGTGGGGGGTGGTGTACGTGGTGGAGCCCCGCACGCGCTGCACTCGCTGCTGCGGCTCGCATCCCGCGCGCACCACCACCTGCGCCACCACAACCCGCTCGTCAAGGTCAGTGACCCCGGCCTAGTGGGGGGTGGTGTACGTGGTGGAGCCCCGCACGCGCTGCACTCGCTGCTGCGGCTCGCATCGCGCGCGCACCACCACCTGCGCCACCACAACCCGCTCGTCAAGGTCAGTGACCCCGGCCTAGTGGGGGGTGGTGTACGTGGTGGAGCCCCGCACGCGCTGCACTCGCTGCTGCGGCTCGCATCGCGCGCGCACCACCACCTGCGCCACCACAACCCGCTCGTCAAGGTCAGTGACCCCGGCCTAGTGGGGGGTGGTGTACGTGGTGGAGCCCCGCACGCGCTGCACTCGCTGCTGCGGCTCGCATCGCGCGCGCACCACCACCTGCGCCACCACAACCCGCTCGTCAAGGTCAGTGACCCCGGCCTAGTGGGGGGTGGTGTACGTGGTGGAGCCCCGCACGCGCTGCACTCGCTGCTGCGGCTCGCATCCCGCGCGCACCACCACCTGCGCCACCACAACCCGCTCGTCAAGGTCAGTGACCCCGGCCTAGTGGGGGGTGGTGTACGTGGTGGAGCCCCGCACGCGCTGCACTCGCTGCTGCGGCTCGCATCGCGCGCGCACCACCACCTGCGCCACCACAACCCGCTCGTCAAGGTCAGTGACCCCGGCCTAGTGGGGGGTGGTGTACGTGGTGGAGCCCCGCACGCGCTGCACTCGCTGCTGCGGCTCGCATCGCGCGCGCACCACCACCTGCGCCACCACAACCCGCTCGTCAAGGTCAGTGACCCCGGCCTAGTGGGGGGTGGTGTACGTGGTGGAGCCCCGCACGCGCTGCACTCGCTGCTGCGGCTCGCATCGCGCGCGCACCACCACCTGCGCCACCACAACCCGCTCGTCAAGGTCAGTGACCCCGGCCTAGTGGGGGGTGGTGTATAGATAAATTACCTAGAGCTTGGAATTGCATTTGTAGTGGTGTTACTAAAGCAACACTTTTAAGGTGAACCTTATGTCTTTACAATTAGGTTTACTATTAGCATACCTGGGATAACTCGGGGCATTTATACGAAAGTGATGTAGCAAAATATTTTATCGACAAAAAATATATCGATGTTACTGTGAATGACAACATCAGAATATTATTCACCATAAATAAATATTAGGTACTTACTCTTCAATTAAAATAAAAAAATAATTTAAACGGGTAGTTACGCGTTTATTTTAAAATAGTTTTCAAAATATACAATTAATATTAAAATATCAATATTTAAATTGTCATTTTGATTAAAATGACATCTGCATACAAGAGACCCGATATCAGATATGATATCGAACCTCTGTACTGTAATCGAGAATGTTCAATAAGCACCTCTTTTATTATAATTATATCTACATCTTTTTAATCGATATCAAATCCTTATAACTTGCCCCCAGTTATCCCAGGTATGACTATTAGTCGAATAATGTCAATACATGAGTCGATAAAACACACACAATAGCACACAATACACTGTAAATACGCGATACCACTACATATGCAATTCCATGCTCTCGTTAATTTATCTATACGTGGTGGAGCCCCCCGACTGATACACACTGGCCGAGCTACCTAGCGAAGCAACTTGTCTCGCGCCACACATCTATGGGCCACCTCATAGATACTACAAGGAAGGCGGTGTGAAGTTTTTGGGCTCGGATTAGATCCTATAGGAGGTTTTTGGAAGTTTCATAAAGGTCGAAATCCTTTTGACAACACGTATCTGGGTGCTTAGCCAAGTTGCCAATCGCTAGCGCTTCATCGTTAATCGCAGCTAACTGTCTTTGTCGCACTAATATGAAAGAGTGACAGAGAGGGAAAACTACGTTACACTACTAAGCGCTAGCGATTGGCATCTTGGCTAAACACCCTGGTACTACTACGAGCCCCGATGCAGTGGAGTTCGTCTAGTTCGAAATAATTTTTACAAATTTTTGAATATTTTAAAAATTATCACATTATGCTAATGATAAATTGTATAAACGTTAGTGGGCATTTCTCAGAGCGTAAACGGACATCTCATTCATTTGGTCACGTTTTTTTGGAAGTGGTTGAATGATTTGATATTGGTTTTGGTTGTCTTATAGAGAAACGGGTGCTGAATCTGACGACCGAAAATTGTACCAAAAGATGCAGCCACTTCCAAAAAAACTTGACCAGATGAATGAGATGTCCATTTACGCTCTGAAAAATACCGTACAAGGTGTGAAACTTGAACTTATTTTAAAAAAATCCCCTAGTTCTTATTCTGCTTCTCAAAACTTAACGGCCAGCGGGAATGCATTTATTTCCTACCACCTTCAGAAACAGTATCTAATCTCCCCTTACGTTTCCAGATCATCTCACTAGAGGGAGTAATGGAGACCGCCGGTCTCGGCGCGGGCGCCCGGTCCGAGCTGCGTTCACTCGCGTTCAGCGTGTTCACGGGCGCGCGCCGCCTGCTGCAGCCGGCCGCGCCCGGCAAGTCGCTCACCGGCTTCGGCACGGCCGCGCAGGCCAGGGTGCTCATAGAGACCATGCAGGTATGTAATAGTAATGGAGACCGCCCGGTCCGAGCTGCGTTCACTCGCGTTCAGCGTGTTCACGGGCGCGCGCCGCCTGCTGCAGCCGGCCGCGCCCGGCAAGTCGCTCACCGGCTTCGGCACGGCCGCGCAGGCCAGGGTGCTCATAGAGACCATGCAGGTATGTAATAGTAATGGAGACCGCCCGGTCCGAGCTGCGTTCACTCGCGTTCAGCGTGTTCACGGGCGCGCGCCGCCTGCTGCAGCCGGCCGCGCCCGGCAAGTCGCTCACCGGCTTCGGCACGGCCGCGCAGGCCAGGGTGCTCATAGAGACCATGCAGGTATGTAATAGTAATGGAGACCGCCCGGTCCGAGCTGCGTTCACTCGCGTTCAGCGTGTTCACGGGCGCGCGCCGCCTGCTGCAGCCGGCCGCGCCCGGCAAGTCGCTCACCGGCTTCGGCACGGCCGCGCAGGCCAGGGTGCTCATAGAGACCATGCAGGTATGTAATAGTAATGGAGACCGCCCGGTCCGGGTAATAGTACATTGTGTATTTAGGGCGGTAAGTAAGAATTTGCGAACGAGTGTGAAAGTAAACTTTTTCGGCGGTTTACTTCACACGAGTTCATAATTTTTGTACCGCCCGTGGCACACACAATGTTTTTCATCACACCTGTGATACAAAAAAGTAAATAAAACGATATATTTTCACAAAACTACTCTAAAATGGTCTAAATCAGGGATGACTTAATTTCATCATTTTCATAAAAGAAATCTCGGCGCGGCTGCGGCGTGCGCCGGACCGCGCTAGTGCGACGTAATGTTGTATGAAAGTCCTTAACGGCATACTAGGACGTAATGACGCACCTACACTGCGCATCATCGCAGCGTATTGGCGCACTTACCGAACAGGTGTGATGAAAATAAAAATAATTATCTTGGGACATCTTAAGTCGCATATCCACTAGAGGCAGCCTCGGGTCGAGCGGCTGCCTCACTCCTCACTGCGCAAGTGGAGACGCTACCTCAACCTGAGGCACGCCGCGACGCGAGGCAAATTCGTCGCCGCGAGCCGAGCCATATTTTGTTGGTCTCTGTGCCGTGGTCAAAGGCGCCTCAGTCCGAGCCGTGTGTTTAGTGGAGACGGTCGCTCGTGAGGCAACAGCTAAGGATCAAGCTGAGGCGACACGCCTCGAGCTGATCCGTTTGCCTCAGAGCGAGCAGCCTCAAACTGAGGCTATTTGCTTCAAGTCGACCCGAGACTGCCTCTAGTGGATACGAAGCTTAAACACAAATCGACCTAGTCCCAAGGTAAGCTCAATTGAGGTTTGTGATGTGGGTACCAGGCGACGGCATATATAATACAGAACATAAAGACAGCCCGTGACAAACCGTACCAAAAAATTTGTCGACTAATACATACAAATCTGTTCCAGGAAAAAGACCGAGCGCCGTACAAGCTCTTCTCCCCGGCCTGGGTCCTCGCGCCGCCGCGGGCCCTGCGCGAGGTCGCGGAGACCTGGGGCCACAGCTGCGGCGAGCAGGGACAAGTGCTGTTCCTGTCCTACTGCCTGTCGCACGACCAGCGCTGGCTCCTCGCCGCCGCCACCGACGCGCGCGGCGAGCTGCTCGACACGCACGCCGTCAACATACACGTGCCGCACAGGTGCGTCGCTAGTGTTGTGTGTTGTTGTTGTCCTACTGCCTGTCGCACGACCAGCGCTGGCTCCTCGCCGCCGCCACCGACGCGCGCGGCGAGCTGCTCGACACGCACGCCGTCAACATACACGTGCCGCACAGGTGCGTCGCTAGTGTTGTGTGTTGTTGTTGTCCTACTGCCTGTCGCACGACCAGCGCTGGCTCCTCGCCGCCGCCACCGACGCGCGCGGCGAGCTGCTCGACACGCACGCCGTCAACATACACGTGCCGCACAGGTGCGTCGCTAGTGTTGTGTGTTGTTGTTGTCCTACTGCCTGTCGCACGACCAGCGCTGGCTCCTCGCCGCCGCCACCGACGCGCGCGGCGAGCTGCTCGACACGCACGCCGTCAACATACACGTGCCGCACAGGTGCGTCGCTAGTGTTGTGTGTTGTTGTTGTCCTACTGCCTGTCGCACGACCAGCGCTGGCTCCTCGCCGCCGCCACCGACGCGCGCGGCGAGCTGCTCGACACGCACGCCGTCAACATACACGTGCCGCACAGGTGCGTCGCTAGTGTTGTGTGTTGTTGTTGTCCTACTGCCTGTCGCACGACCAGCGCTGGCTCCTCGCCGCCGCCACCGACGCGCGCGGCGAGCTGCTCGACACGCACGCCGTCAACATACACGTGCCGCACAGGTGCGTCGCTAGTGTTGTGTGTTGTTGTTGTCCTACTGCCTGTCGCACGACCAGCGCTGGCTCCTCGCCGCCGCCACCGACGCGCGCGGCGAGCTGCTCGACACGCACGCCGTCAACATACACGTGCCGCACAGGTGCGTCGCTAGTGTTGTGTGTTGTTGTTGTCCTACTGCCTGTCGCACGACCAGCGCTGGCTCCTCGCCGCCGCCACCGACGCGCGCGGCGAGCTGCTCGACACGCACGCCGTCAACATACACGTGCCGCACAGGTGCGTCGCTAGTGTTGTGTGTTGTTGTTGTCCTACTGCCTGTCGCACGACCAGCGCTGGCTCCTCGCCG
Organism: Thaumatotibia leucotreta; assembly: GCA_025490895.1. Classification (NCBI taxonomy): domain Eukaryota; kingdom Metazoa; phylum Arthropoda; class Insecta; order Lepidoptera; family Tortricidae; genus Thaumatotibia; species Thaumatotibia leucotreta. Next base: position 19,951 of record JALPQI010030870.1, read on the forward strand.
CCGCCACCGACGCGCGCGGCGAGCTGCTCGACACGCACGCCGTCAACATACACGTGCCGCACAGGTGCGTCGCTAGTGTTGTGTGTTGTTGTTGTCCTACTGCCTGTCGCACGACCAGCGCTGGCTCCTCGCCGCCGCCACCGACGCGCGCGGCGAGCTGCTCGACACGCACGCCGTCAACATACACGTGCCGCACAGGTGCGTCGCTAGTGTTGTGTGTTGTTGTTGTCCTACTGCCTGTCGCACGACCAGCGCTGGCTCCTCGCCGCCGCCACCGACGCGCGCGGCGAGCTGCTCGACACGCACGCCGTCAACATACACGTGCCGCACAGGTGCGTCGCTAGTGTTGTGTGTTGTTGTTGTCCTACTGCCTGTCGCACGACCAGCGCTGGCTCCTCGCCGCCGCCACCGACGCGCGCGGCGAGCTGCTCGACACGCACGCCGTCAACATACACGTGCCGCACAGGTGCGTCGCTAGTGTTGTGTGTTGTTGTTGTCCTACTGCCTGTCGCACGACCAGCGCTGGCTCCTCGCCGCCGCCACCGACGCGCGCGGCGAGCTGCTCGACACGCACGCCGTCAACATACACGTGCCGCACAGGTGCGTCGCTAGTGTTGTGTGTTGTTGTTGTCCTACTGCCTGTCGCACGACCAGCGCTGGCTCCTCGCCGCCGCCACCGACGCGCGCGGCGAGCTGCTCGACACGCACGCCGTCAACATACACGTGCCGCACAGGTGCGTCGCTAGTGTTGTGTGTTGTTGTTGTCCTACTGCCTGTCGCACGACCAGCGCTGGCTCCTCGCCGCCGCCACCGACGCGCGCGGCGAGCTGCTCGACACGCACGCCGTCAACATACACGTGCCGCACAGGTGCGTCGCTAGTGTTGTGTGTTGTTGTTGTCCTACTGCCTGTCGCACGACCAGCGCTGGCTCCTCGCCGCCGCCACCGACGCGCGCGGCGAGCTGCTCGACACGCACGCCGTCAACATACACGTGCCGCACAGGTGCGTCGCTAGTGTTGTGTGTTGTTGTTGTCCTACTGCCTGTCGCACGACCAGCGCTGGCTCCTCGCCGCCGCCACCGACGCGCGCGGCGAGCTGCTCGACACGCACGCCGTCAACATACACGTGCCGCACAGGTGCGTCGCTAGTGTTGTGTGTTGTTGTTGTCCTACTGCCTGTCGCACGACCAGCGCTGGCTCCTCGCCGCCGCCACCGACGCGCGCGGCGAGCTGCTCGACACGCACGCCGTCAACATACACGTGCCGCACAGGTGCGTCGCTAGTGTTGTGTGTTGTTGTTGTCCTACTGCCTGTCGCACGACCAGCGCTGGCTCCTCGCCGCCGCCACCGACGCGCGCGGCGAGCTGCTCGACACGCACGCCGTCAACATACACGTGCCGCACAGGTGCGTCGCTAGTGTTGTGTGTTGTTGTTGTCCTACTGCCTGTCGCACGACCAGCGCTGGCTCCTCGCCGCCGCCACCGACGCGCGCGGCGAGCTGCTCGACACGCACGCCGTCAACATACACGTGCCGCACAGGTGCGTCGCTAGTGTTGTGTGTTGTTGTTGTCCTACTGCCTGTCGCACGACCAGCGCTGGCTCCTCGCCGCCGCCACCGACGCGCGCGGCGAGCTGCTCGACACGCACGCCGTCAACATACACGTGCCGCACAGGTGCGTCGCTAGTGTTGTGTGTTGTTGTTGTCCTACTGCCTGTCGCACGACCAGCGCTGGCTCCTCGCCGCCGCCACCGACGCGCGCGGCGAGCTGCTCGACACGCACGCCGTCAACATACACGTGCCGCACAGGTGCGTCGCTAGTGTTGTGTGTTGTTGTTGTCCTACTGCCTGTCGCACGACCAGCGCTGGCTCCTCGCCGCCGCCACCGACGCGCGCGGCGAGCTGCTCGACACGCACGCCGTCAACATACACGTGCCGCACAGGTGCGTCGCTAGTGTTGTGTGTTGTTGTTGTCCTACTGCCTGTCGCACGACCAGCGCTGGCTCCTCGCCGCCGCCACCGACGCGCGCGGCGAGCTGCTCGACACGCACGCCGTCAACATACACGTGCCGCACAGGTGCGTCGCTAGTGTTGTGTGTTGTTGTTGTCCTACTGCCTGTCGCACGACCAGCGCTGGCTCCTCGCCGCCGCCACCGACGCGCGCGGCGAGCTGCTCGACACGCACGCCGTCAACATACACGTGCCGCACAGGTGCGTCGCTAGTGTTGTGTGTTGTTGTTGTCCTACTGCCTGTCGCACGACCAGCGCTGGCTCCTCGCCGCCGCCACCGACGCGCGCGGCGAGCTGCTCGACACGCACGCCGTCAACATACACGTGCCGCACAGGTGCGTCGCTAGTGTTGTGTGTTGTTGTTGTCCTACTGCCTGTCGCACGACCAGCGCTGGCTCCTCGCCGCCGCCACCGACGCGCGCGGCGAGCTGCTCGACACGCACGCCGTCAACATACACGTGCCGCACAGGTGCGTCGCTAGTGTTGTGTGTTGTTGTTGTCCTACTGCCTGTCGCACGACCAGCGCTGGCTCCTCGCCGCCGCCACCGACGCGCGCGGCGAGCTGCTCGACACGCACGCCGTCAACATACACGTGCCGCACAGGTGCGTCGCTAGTGTTGTGTGTTGTTGTTGTCCTACTGCCTGTCGCACGACCAGCGCTGGCTCCTCGCCGCCGCCACCGACGCGCGCGGCGAGCTGCTCGACACGCACGCCGTCAACATACACGTGCCGCACAGGTGCGTCGCTAGTGTTGTGTGTTGTTGTTGTCCTACTGCCTGTCGCACGACCAGCGCTGGCTCCTCGCCGCCGCCACCGACGCGCGCGGCGAGCTGCTCGACACGCACGCCGTCAACATACACGTGCCGCACAGGTGCGTCGCTAGTGTTGTGTGTTGTTGTTGTCCTACTGCCTGTCGCACGACCAGCGCTGGCTCCTCGCCGCCGCCACCGACGCGCGCGGCGAGCTGCTCGACACGCACGCCGTCAACATACACGTGCCGCACAGGTGCGTCGCTAGTGTTGTGTGTTGTTGTTGTCCTACTGCCTGTCGCACGACCAGCGCTGGCTCCTCGCCGCCGCCACCGACGCGCGCGGCGAGCTGCTCGACACGCACGCCGTCAACATACACGTGCCGCACAGGTGCGTCGCTAGTGTTGTGTGTTGTTGTTGTCCTACTGCCTGTCGCACGACCAGCGCTGGCTCCTCGCCGCCGCCACCGACGCGCGCGGCGAGCTGCTCGACACGCACGCCGTCAACATACACGTGCCGCACAGGTGCGTCGCTAGTGTTGTGTGTTGTTGTTGTCCTACTGCCTGTCGCACGACCAGCGCTGGCTCCTCGCCGCCGCCACCGACGCGCGCGGCGAGCTGCTCGACACGCACGCCGTCAACATACACGTGCCGCACAGGTGCGTCGCTAGTGTTGTGTGTTGTTGTTGTCCTACTGCCTGTCGCACGACCAGCGCTGGCTCCTCGCCGCCGCCACCGACGCGCGCGGCGAGCTGCTCGACACGCACGCCGTCAACATACACGTGCCGCACAGGTGCGTCGCTAGTGTTGTGTGTTGTTGTTGTCCTACTGCCTGTCGCACGACCAGCGCTGGCTCCTCGCCGCCGCCACCGACGCGCGCGGCGAGCTGCTCGACACGCACGCCGTCAACATACACGTGCCGCACAGGTGCGTCGCTAGTGTTGTGTGTTGTTGTTGTCCTACTGCCTGTCGCACGACCAGCGCTGGCTCCTCGCCGCCGCCACCGACGCGCGCGGCGAGCTGCTCGACACGCACGCCGTCAACATACACGTGCCGCACAGGTGCGTCGCTAGTGTTGTGTGTTGTTGTTGTCCTACTGCCTGTCGCACGACCAGCGCTGGCTCCTCGCCGCCGCCACCGACGCGCGCGGCGAGCTGCTCGACACGCACGCCGTCAACATACACGTGCCGCACAGGTGCGTCGCTAGTGTTGTGTGTTGTTGTTGTCCTACTGCCTGTCGCACGACCAGCGCTGGCTCCTCGCCGCCGCCACCGACGCGCGCGGCGAGCTGCTCGACACGCACGCCGTCAACATACACGTGCCGCACAGGTGCGTCGCTAGTGTTGTGTGTTGTTGTTGTCCTACTGCCTGTCGCACGACCAGCGCTGGCTCCTCGCCGCCGCCACCGACGCGCGCGGCGAGCTGCTCGACACGCACGCCGTCAACATACACGTGCCGCACAGGTGCGTCGCTAGTGTTGTGTGTTGTTGTTGTCCTACTGCCTGTCGCACGACCAGCGCTGGCTCCTCGCCGCCGCCACCGACGCGCGCGGCGAGCTGCTCGACACGCACGCCGTCAACATACACGTGCCGCACAGGTGCGTCGCTAGTGTTGTGTGTTGTTGTTGTCCTACTGCCTGTCGCACGACCAGCGCTGGCTCCTCGCCGCCGCCACCGACGCGCGCGGCGAGCTGCTCGACACGCACGCCGTCAACATACACGTGCCGCACAGGTGCGTCGCTAGTGTTGTGTGTTGTTGTTGTCCTACTGCCTGTCGCACGACCAGCGCTGGCTCCTCGCCGCCGCCACCGACGCGCGCGGCGAGCTGCTCGACACGCACGCCGTCAACATACACGTGCCGCACAGGTGCGTCGCTAGTGTTGTGTGTTGTTGTTGTCCTACTGCCTGTCGCACGACCAGCGCTGGCTCCTCGCCGCCGCCACCGACGCGCGCGGCGAGCTGCTCGACACGCACGCCGTCAACATACACGTGCCGCACAGGTGCGTCGCTAGTGTTGTGTGTTGTTGTTGTCCTACTGCCTGTCGCACGACCAGCGCTGGCTCCTCGCCGCCGCCACCGACGCGCGCGGCGAGCTGCTCGACACGCACGCCGTCAACATACACGTGCCGCACAGGTGCGTCGCTAGTGTTGTGTGTTGTTGTTGTCCTACTGCCTGTCGCACGACCAGCGCTGGCTCCTCGCCGCCGCCACCGACGCGCGCGGCGAGCTGCTCGACACGCACGCCGTCAACATACACGTGCCGCACAGGTGCGTCGCTAGTGTTGTGTGTTGTTGTTGTCCTACTGCCTGTCGCACGACCAGCGCTGGCTCCTCGCCGCCGCCACCGACGCGCGCGGCGAGCTGCTCGACACGCACGCCGTCAACATACACGTGCCGCACAGGTGCGTCGCTAGTGTTGTGTGTTGTTGTTGTCCTACTGCCTGTCGCACGACCAGCGCTGGCTCCTCGCCGCCGCCACCGACGCGCGCGGCGAGCTGCTCGACACGCACGCCGTCAACATACACGTGCCGCACAGGTGCGTCGCTAGTGTTGTGTGTTGTTGTTGTCCTACTGCCTGTCGCACGACCAGCGCTGGCTCCTCGCCGCCGCCACCGACGCGCGCGGCGAGCTGCTCGACACGCACGCCGTCAACATACACGTGCCGCACAGGTGCGTCGCTAGTGTTGTGTGTTGTTGTTGTCCTACTGCCTGTCGCACGACCAGCGCTGGCTCCTCGCCGCCGCCACCGACGCGCGCGGCGAGCTGCTCGACACGCACGCCGTCAACATACACGTGCCGCACAGGTGCGTCGCTAGTGTTGTGTGTTGTTGTTGTCCTACTGCCTGTCGCACGACCAGCGCTGGCTCCTCGCCGCCGCCACCGACGCGCGCGGCGAGCTGCTCGACACGCACGCCGTCAACATACACGTGCCGCACAGGTGCGTCGCTAGTGTTGTGTGTTGTTGTTGTCCTACTGCCTGTCGCACGACCAGCGCTGGCTCCTCGCCGCCGCCACCGACGCGCGCGGCGAGCTGCTCGACACGCACGCCGTCAACATACACGTGCCGCACAGGTGCGTCGCTAGTGTTGTGTGTTGTTGTTGTCCTACTGCCTGTCGCACGACCAGCGCTGGCTCCTCGCCGCCGCCACCGACGCGCGCGGCGAGCTGCTCGACACGCACGCCGTCAACATACACGTGCCGCACAGGTGCGTCGCTAGTGTTGTGTGTTGTTGTTGTCCTACTGCCTGTCGCACGACCAGCGCTGGCTCCTCGCCGCCGCCACCGACGCGCGCGGCGAGCTGCTCGACACGCACGCCGTCAACATACACGTGCCGCACAGGTGCGTCGCTAGTGTTGTGTGTTGTCAATCACATTAAATAATAAATGGACCCACAGAGCCAAACAAAAAACCAAGAAAAGTGGCACTAAAAGTCATTTCTAATTTCTATTATGTTTCAGTTGAAGCTAAATAAGGCTCACTTACAATAAACTATAATAAAAAAACTCAAAGAATAAAAAACTTTGTGAAGTGAACAATAAGTGTCAAATTTGCGAACAACACCGCAAAATAGTAGAAACTTTTTATGTTTAAGGAATAATGATGCTATACCGTAAGGTGACCAAATGTCAACTGTCAGAACTGAATAGCGGAGCAAAAGGACCGCAATATTTACTTCTGCAGCCCAATTTTTTTGAGCTGTTTGGGAATCCACTTATATATTCTAAATCAATGTGTGTTGTTATCCTACTGCCTGTCTGCAGATTACTGCCAGTTTTTCGGAGCAGGCTGGCCCTTTGTTGCATGTGTGACTGTGGTGCTCATGTACTAATACCAGCGTTTTCCCTTCAGATCCCGTCGAAGACGCGCACTAGGAGCTCGACGCTGCGGCCTCACCAAGCTCATGGACTGGGCGCTCGGCGTCATGTCGCAGGCCGCGCAGCCCTGGCGCCTCGTCGTGGGCCGCCTCGGCCGCATCGGCCACGGCGAGCTCAAGGGTAACTACCGACCTGCTGCAGACTAGCCCAGATCCCGCCGGAGACGGCTCTACCTGTCACACTTATGTTCAAATTTACTAGTGCGACACTTCGTTCGTGTTGCGCGGTAGGTCCGACGACAGAGACAAATTTCCCGATTGTTTTTGTCATGGCAACAAAAGTCAGTGACAGAGAAAAATCCTCGAAATTTGTGCACCTCGTAGTTAGCGGTAGGGCCGCTCTCTGTAAACAACGTTTTGGTAATATTCAAATATCAATACAAAGCCAATACACATCATGCTGACTATACATGACGTATGCACATTATTGCCATAGGTAAACTGTTTTGTAGTGACCCTGTGTCAGGGCCAAATAGACAGTTGTTAGGCTTTGAATAAGAAGTTTTCACCGAAAATATCGCTACAACCAATTTGACTACAGAAATGAATCCGAAACAAAACTAACTCGATCCTCATTCCAGGCTGGAGCTGGCTCCTCTCCCGCAAGAACCTCACGCGCGCCTCCAACCAACTCAAGGACATCTGCAACCCCTGCTCCGTGCTGTACCCATCCGGCGCCCCCTGCATACTGTCCGCGTGTCTCGTGTCCACGGAGCCCGACCCGTGCCTGCGACTCATGGCCGACCGCTTCACCCCCGACGAGCGCTTCAGCCAGGCCTCCATACAATCACACCTGCACACGCCGCGGGACGTCACCGCCACGCACATCCTCGTGTTCCCCACGTCGGCCACCGCCACGCAGGTGTGTGTCTGTCTGTCTGTCCGCCGAGTGTCCGCGCAGCCCGACCCGTGCCTGCCTCTACGTCACATCATCAGCCTATGATAGTCCACTGCTGGACGTAGGCATCTCCTATTAACTATGCGTATATTACAGGTGTAGTGAGAAATTACTTGCCTTCGGAAACGTTCGTAAACACATGCTGTTTCAGGCAGTGTCACCGAGTCTGACTGAAGTAGCATGACAGCTATTACTGTCAGTCTCAGTGAGATAGACTGAAACAGCATGACGTTGACGAACGTTTCCGAAGGCAAGTCATTTCTCACTACATCTGTAGACACATTAGGAAGTAAATAAATGCTCATAATCGTCACGCTGGGCAAGCGGATTGACGATCGCAGTAATTTGTCCATTATGATGACGCTGCTGCGCATCATCAATCTTTTATCAAAAAAATGGCCAGTGACACTTCAATCCCTTAGTCGACTCTTACGACACCCGCAGGAGTTGGGGTGGTGACAAATGTATTCTTACTGCCGTCACCGCACGGCCTCTACGTAACACACTCCAATCAGACTGTTTTTATTTTAGGTTGTGACATCGTAATGTCACGACGTGAACGTATTCTCTTTGTAACACAGCTGTTACAATAAAATCCATAAAGGTCGAGAATGTTCTTCCACTTTGTTATTTTTCATTAAAAAATGTGTCAGCTAAATGAAGGGTTCACGAAAAGAATATTTCTAGTCAATTAAAATTACAGAAGGAAAAACCACCTTACTTTTAACAGAATAAAGTGTAAATTTGCCCTGATTTTTTAAAGCTTTGGACATGTTTTTTTCCGTGGACCCTTCAAATCATTAAATACCACATTTTAGTATTTTGAGTTACGTTAGAAAAAATAGATTCTGCGCGGATTCTTTTTGTGAAATACATTATATACTGAGAACTTTAGAAACAGCCACTGACCTTTCGCTGGATTGGTAAACTAGAGTGAATTGTAATTAGCAATGCGTTATTTCTCCATATGTTTGTGACATTTATTCGTGTAATTAAAATAATTATTAATGTCACTTGTGCATAATAATTTAAATCAAGTAATTCTTTAATTGGATTGATGTCATCATATCGTTGGCTGTGTGACTGAACCTCGTATAATGGCTTACGAGGTTGTCATATGATTATATTTCTGTACAAAATACATACATTTCTTATACGAGGTTGAGTCATACAACCTAGACATACAGGGTTGAGTCACACAACCATCGATATGCTTTTGACAACTGTATGAAAATCACCGTACTAACATAATGTTTCCATTTCAGTCAGCGCAAGGCCAATTCGAACAAAGCGCAATGGCGAACGGCGAGACCGACGACATGATGTTCCTCGGCGTCGACATGAACGACATGAACGACGACGAGATCAGCGACAGCAACATGACGGACCTGCTCATCGGCGACATGTTCAACAACATGTGGCCGCAGGGCAGCCCGAGGAATGATGCGCGCGAGGATGCCGCTGCGGATGAGGATGAACCGGCGAGGAGTGTGCCGCAGGCTAGTTATGCCGGGGACGATCATAGCCAAGTAAGTCATCGAAACACAGATGTCATCTATACCATAGATCAAGCAAACGTATCTACTTAGCGTGTCAAATGAACTCAGTAAAATCTACTGAGTTGTCCGTCTTTAATCGCAGCTTGCAGCTTTCGGGCGTCAAATTTTGTGAGTTGAAGTGAACAAAATCATTAATAATGCCTCCTTAAGTAATATTAATTGCAACAACACAAAAAAATATGAATACTCAAGGGCCTGAGACATATTTAAAATCATAGGCAAGTAACAACTTCAGTACAAAATCTGAGACGCTCGGCCGCCATACAAATGAATGAACTTGTTTCTTCTAACCAAATCTAATTCTGTGGATGGAAACAAATCATCGGTTGACAACTGAAACTCACTAAGTAACAAATGCCTATCTGAAAACAACTGACAACACATTGACCGGCGACATGTTCAACAACATGTGGCCGCAGGGCAGTCCGAGGAATGATGCGCGGGAGGATGCGGCTACGGATGAGGATGAGCCGGCGAGGAGTGTGCCGCAGGCTAGTTATGCCGGGGACGACCATAGCCAAGTAAGTGATCGAAACAAATCATCCGTTGACAATCACATGTTCAACAACATGTGGCCGCAGGGCAGTCCGAGGAATGATGCGCGGGAGGATGCCGCTGCGGATGAGGATGAGCCGGCGAGGAGTGTGCCGCAGGCTAGTTATGCCGGCGACGATCATAGCCAAGTAAGTGATCGACAGCAACATGACGGACCTGCTCATTGGCGACATGTTCAACAACATGTGGCCGCAGGGCAGTCCGAGGAATGATGCGCGGGAGGATGCCGCTGCGGATGAGGATGAGCCGGCGAGGAGTGTGCCGCAGGCTAGTTATGCCGGCGACGATCATAGCCAAGTAAGTGATCGACAGCAACATGACGGACCTGCTCATTGGCGACATGTTCAACAACATGTGGCCGCAGGGCAGTCCGAGGAATGATGCGCGGGAGGATGCCGCTGCGGATGAGGATGAGCCGGCGAGGAGTGTGCCGCAGGCTAGTTATACCGGCGACGACCATAGCCAAGTAAGTGATCGAAACACAGATGTCATATATACCATAGATCAAGCAAACGTATCTACTTAGCATGTCAAATGAACTTAGTAAAATCTACTGAGTTGTCCGTCTTTAATCGCAACTTGCAGCTTTCGGGCGTCAAATTTTGTGAGTTGAAGTGAACAAAAACATTAATAATGCCTTCTTAAGTAATATTAATTGCAACAACACAAAAAAATATGAATACTCAAGGGCCTGAGACATATTTAAAATCATAGGCAAGTACCAACTTCAGTACAAAATCTGACACGCTCGGCCGCCATACAAATGAATGAACTTGTTTCTTCTATCCAAATCTAATTCTGTGGATGGAAACAAATCATCGGTTGACAACCGAAACTCACTAAGTAACAAATGCCTATCTGAAACGGACAACACATTGACGGACCTGCTCATTGGCGACATGTTCAACAACATGTGGCCGCAGGGCAGTCCGAGGAATGATGCGCGCGAGGATGCCGCTGCGGATGAGGATGAACCGGCGAGGAGTGTGCCGCAGGCTAGTTATGTCGGCGACGATCATAGTCAAGTAAGTGATCGAAACAAATCATCGGTTGACAACCGAAACTCACTAAGTAACAAATGCCTATCTGAAACGGACAACACATCGGCGATATGTTCAACAACATGTGGCCGCAGGGCAGCCCGAGGAATGACACGTGTGAGGTTACCGCTGCGGATGAGGATGTGTGGCAGGCTAGTTATGCCGGGGACGATCATAGCCAAGTGAGTGGTAAATACAAATAGAACAGTTTGTCTGATGGCAGGGTCGCCATGTACGGATGGCATGTTTAATGAATGAAACACACAATAAATAACATGTGTTTATTCTTCAAGCACGGATTATAGATTGACTGAGTACATGGATGAGACATAATATTATTTACTTTATACGTTCACCGTGTATAGGGCACCGGTCTGAAAAACGACCAACACATGGCCTGTAACACGATTTTTTTGATTACTCCTTCCGATTACTTTTGTATGTGTTTCAGATTACTTTTTGCCCAACTCTGTGTTTTTGTAAGATATATTGTAATTGTTCCTGGGATAAAAGCTAATATGTTGCTTATTTATTGATTTCCCAAATAACTAATTATTTTGGAATTATTGCACTGGCATATCATTTTCCCTGTTTTATTACCTTTGCTGCACTGATTACACCGGTCGATCCGCAAAATGATTTCGTTCGAAGCGGCTCCTTCTCTTTGAAGTTGATGATGATGAACCATAGCGGTTATACAGTAACTTGACCAAATGCTTCAATTTCCAGGAACAAGTCGGCACTGTCCTCCAACAGCCGCTAGCCCTTGGTTACCTAGTGTCGACGGCGCCGCTGTCGTCCATGCCCGCCTGGTGGTGGGCCAACTGCACGCATCTCCGCGACGCCTGCCCCGCCTTCCTCAAGAACGCGCTCCACCTCCACACCGGCTCCGTCCAGGCCGCCGACGACTTCACCTCGCTCACCCAGCGCCGCGACCACGTGCACCCGCTCGACAGCCAGGTCACCACGGACGTGCTCAGGTACTGTCGCAGCAGGCCTGGTGGTCACTGCCACCTCCACCTCCACACCGGCTCCGTCCAGGCCGCCGACGACTTCACCTCGCTAACCCAGCGCCGCGACCACGTGCACCCGCTCGACAGCCAGGTCACCACGGACGTGCTCAGGTACTGTCGCAGCAGGCCTGGTGGTCACTGCCACCTCCACCTCCACACCGGCTCCGTCCAGGCCGCCGACGACTTCACCTCGCTAACCCAGCGCCGCGACCACGTGCACCCGCTCGACAGCCAGGTCACCACGGACGTGCTCAGGTACTGTCGCAGCAGGCCTGGTGGTCACTGCCACCTCCACCTCCACACCGGCTCCGTCCAGGCCGCCGACGACTTCACCTCGCTAACCCAGCGCCGCGACCACGTGCACCCGCTCGACAGCCAGGTCACCACGGACGTGCTCAGGTACTGTCGCAGCAGGCCTGGTGGTCACTGCCACCTCCACCTCCACACCGGCTCCGTCCAGGCCTAACTTAACCTCTTCCACAAGAAATGCACAGAAAAAACGACTGATTTCCGGCCGGGATGTGACGTATACTAACTCCCTATAGAATTACGAAGTCTTTACTGATGGAGTTTTTCATATCTTTTGCCTGACAATAATGCACTTCAATAATGACGTTTGGCCTATATTTGGTGTGAACGAAATTCGTTCACTATTCTCTCCTCGATTATTGAAAATAGTAAAATTGGGTTTAATTGAGATATTTGAGATTGAACACTACAAGAATTAACATATTACATCCTCCAAACTTGCTAGCCTGAATCGCAGTAACATAAACTAAAAGAGCATTCGCTGTTCTAACCTCCCACTCTACGAAATTCGATCGGTACACAAAACGGCAAATGCTCTGTTTAAACGCACCTTAATAAAGTGTTAACACCAAACATCCCTAAAATCATAAATTAACCCTGTATTAATATTGCAGGTACGTGCTAGAAGGCTACAACGCGCTCTCGTGGCTCGCGCTCGACGGCGAGACCCACGACCGCCGCTCTTGCCTGCCGCTCCACGTGCAAGTGCTCATGCAGCTCTACCACACCGCTGCCGCGCTCGGTTAATCACCACTCGCCATGACTACAAGAGGATAACTATTCAGCCATTCTTACTACGTGAGGCTAACCGCTCTGCCATCCTGACTACGCCAGGTTAACAATTCGGCCATCCTGACTATGCAAGGATAACCACTCGGCCATCCTGACTGCGCGAGATTTACCACTCGGCCATCCTGACTACCACGAGTCCTCGGCGTCAACACAGAACCGAAGCAGACGGCGCGGCCTTAATTCTTCACGACGGTTAGAAAAAAGAGTACACTAATTTATTACCCTAGTTAATTCGACATAGGATTTTTTCTATTGTAAATTACCGGCGACCCTGCTCGAAAATGGCCGTTTAAGAATAGAATTCTAGACGACAGTACTTAGGTAAATTATACGATAGAGTAGGCGCCGACTCACGCGGCCGGACCTTGTTACGTTACTCGCTGGGTTTTGAATCCACTGACAGTTTGATACGTAAGTTTAGACCATTCGATTGTAAGATGTTTGTAAAGATTATGAAGTAAGTGTTAACATCCATGGATGGGATTTTCGATGGTTTGTAACAATTGGAACTCGAACTACCGGTAAATTCAAAATGAATTCAAGTATGCATCTAGATAATTTTATTTATGAACAAGAGGCATTTAAGATTTTTACAATATATACTTCCCCATTTTATGTCAAAAGATTATATATGCTTCCAATTGTTATAGACGTTCTGAAATCAATATGTAATTTGATAAGCCAAGATAGTTGCCTATTTGGGCCGCTGAGGAATTTATCATTCAGCGCTTCTTACTTAGTTGTGATACATGTACCAACATCATTCTATAAGTTTAAAGAATCCAGTTTTATATTTATCTGACAAATGAATTGTCTTGTACAAACTAAAGAATAACACCAATTTTTACATTTTATTGGACGAAATCAATTAGCAAATATAATTATTGCCTTTCTTTATCAACAGTGATAATTAGTTAATTAAAGCAATATTTTAAAACAATGAAATTTTAATAGCTGTTATTACAACAGATATTTTACAAAGTAACATGAAATCAAGCACTCCAATAAACGCACAGGCGTATAAACGATGCGTTTTTAATTAATGACGAGCCAAAAATGTTAGATCCGTAATTTAATTTATTAAAATTTAGCACGTTACGTGCTAAAATAACCTTTACGGCGATCGGCATAAGCGTCATTCTTACTTTTAACCAAAATATCATAATCATTGAATTCTGCGACATCCACACCTTTCTTTGGAAACGAAAGCTTCCATTTTCAGTCTTTCACTTCGACTATTCTTCCGCGATCTCCTATTCCATTTCTTCGTGAACCTCATTTTGAATAGCATTCTTAGAAATCAAGTATTAATAGATACTTTGTACTCATTATTTTATTGAATCATCCATGTATATTTTTACGTAGAGTTGCCGCGATTGCCAATATTCGTCTTTATTTTATTCATATAACTTCTTATTGTTTGATATTGTGAGAAGTCTTTTCGCGACAGCTCTAACACGTCATGTTTCTTTCTTTGTGTATCGTCAGTTAACAGTCAAAACTCACTATAAAAACTGTCACTACTCTTAGCAACCTCGTATTTCAGTGTTGCTTCAGAACAGAGATACGAGCTTTATTTCAAGTAAGTATTTGTTACATAGTGAGTTTTGCTTGTCGACCGGTGATATGACTGATATGTTCCACAATAAGTAGAACTACATCTTTAGTACAATAGTAAAGTGACAGTATCTCGCGGGCTAGATACATTTGCGCTCTTTCTAATTAATACATTTAGATAGTGACAGGTGTTTCACCCGCGAGATACTGTCTTCTTACCCCCTTATTCATAAATATCTCCTAACTTGGCAAGCTGCTAAGTATTGTTTGTCCCTTTCGCTCTTATAGACACAATGGCAAGACCGAGAGAGACAAACAATACTTAGCAGCTTGTTACGTTATTCGCGGTTTATGAATACGGGGGTTACTCTTGAGCTAAGCCCGCTGGTCGGTTATCTCCCTTCTTCATATGTGAATGAAAGAGATGACTGACAATCGGACATATCTAAGCTACGTTTGTAAGCCTTGCACAATACGGCAGCTTGATTCATCGCATTCATGTAAGGTGGACATACTACCAGTGTCAACCATTTTGTACCAATCATATTAACTTTTTTTTTAAAGAATGAAGTGCCCGTAAGAGATCGTCTAAATCCATTTTTGTAAAGTTCATTGATGAATGTATTTTTGGATTTGATTTTTTATTCACCTGTTCTTATTAAATGTGATTTAGTTATTTTGTAATTAATTGGGACTCGTGTTTTCAACTATCTTATGATTTTTGTATTCTTGACTGTAGACATTTTTCAGTTTAGAGTTTGTTGGTAGTATGTCCGGCCCGGGACTTCATGTCACAAGTTATGTATTTATTTATTTATTACGGTTGTAATATATTGCCACGTTGCGTTGTTGTGCTATTTATGTATAATGTAATATATTTTTATTTTACGTTATTGTATTAAACCGGTATGAATTACCAAAGGAGTAGATACGTGTAGTTGTCTAGATATTTTTTTACCACCACTATATTTCCTTGTTTTGTAAATCAAAAGGCGATCTTAATTTATTACTCGGATATTATTTTTATACGATACTTTTATTTAATATGAAATTATTTTGTGTAGTTTTTTCTAGTTGGTTCGCTCTACGCCTAGTTAGATGAAACAGTTAGCGACAATTATATTAGACGAATGTAGCGCTGAGCGATCGACGCACATACTTGTACAGTTTTATATGAGGGAACAATGAGCTCAAGTCATCACGTGCCGCGCCGCAAATGTACCTAGTAAATTAAACTTTCGGAAAATGAAAGCGCCTGGCCTTTTACCGCGATCTTCGAAATTCGTAAATTTCGAGAATTTGTCTGTCATTTCAACGAAGGTGTCATAAGCAAACCCCGGATGACGGGAGCAAAAATGCGTTTGTCACTAGTGCTTAGTTAAATATCGACTATTCTATTGACATCCATACCAACATTTTTTGAATTAGAAATGTATTGATCAACAGTAATTTATGCAACCGTACGTAATCAGAGGCATTGCGACCTAAAATGGATAAACAATAATATGTCAATAATACCTAGTACCATAGGACAGTTACAAAACCGAAATTAAAGCCTAAAAAGCAGCTTGAATGTCGTTCAGAATTTCAAAGTGCAATTGTTAAGATTACTTTTACATCCTCAAGGCGAAATTATTCACAAAAAATATCAGAATGTGTTGACTAAAAAATTGGTGAATTCATATTAAAAATTTTATATATTTTTTGATATCTGGAAAAGAAGTGGAACTACTAGGGAAACATAATTAGCACAATCTATAAATTTCAAATAAAAAAATCGTTCATGTGGATGTCGATAGAATAGTCGATATTTCATTAAGCACTAGTGAAAAGTTCATTTTTACTCCCGTCGTCCGGGGTATGGTCAATAAGAGTGACAGAGCCAGATCCTCGAAATTTGCGGATTACGAAGTTCGTGGTAGGGCCGAACCGTTTCCGAACTCAGCAATGTGCGTCTTAATTTATGATGCCTTTAAGTGCCACAGATGAAATTGTTAACCAGAATAGAATAATGTCTACATACTACGATAGCTCATAGAAAAAAACATCAGATTACTGTAGCAATGTCTCTGCGGCGCGGCGATACATTCTAAATATAAACAGAATTGTTAGTTATATGTCTTATGATGAAACCTCCGGTTAAACCTAATTAGTGACACCAATAGCTTACGGATAGATAGTAATACGAGCCCCTAGACAACGTTCGAGTAGCATTTGTATCATTTTAGACCGCGTCGTTTTATAAAAGTATAACGGAGTCCTCGGAACCAACGACTAGGTTGATTCGACGAATCTCCAACAGTTTGGTAGTTATATGAAATTTTCTATTTTAATATATAAATAAAGCTTAAGTGTAACGGGGTTTGCCGCAAACTGTAAATACGGATGTCGGAGCGTGTGATTCACTTTTACTCATTTTTAACGTTGATTTTTATTTATCGTTTCGCAGAATGTCGCGTGTAAGATCCTCTGTTTCATAAGCTGGAATCAAATCAATTCAGAACAGTGATTTTGTTGCTTAGTACCTAATGATTGATGTTTTCGTGCGAGCCTCGCCCACGGCCCGCGCGAGCGAGACAGCTTTAACCCTCGGCCTCGCTCGCGCCCGCGACTAACTGAATTATGCCTAGTTGAATATGAAATGTTTTAAATGTGTTACAGCATTTGAGAATATTTAATGATGTTGTATATAGTTTATATTTTGTTTTGTAAAACATTTGTACATAGCGCGGGGTAGCGACCTAACCGCCGCGGCAGCACGTCTTGAAGGAACCACTCGTAATATTTTGTACAGTTGTTGAGCGAGATTTGTAGTTGAATGTATTATTTTTAAGAATTTTTGTTTTCGATCTTTTTTGTTATTGTGAATTGTCAATTTTTTTAGGGAAATGGGATTGTACTGTACATAGACCTCACCATTTTGTCATATACTAGAATAAGCGGTCAAATCTGATGATTGATGTGGAAATCAAATTTTCTAAATGGAGCAATCATTAGAAGTTCGTAAAACAAAATTAGTGTAATACTTGATATTAATATAACTTTATAAATAACTGTATAGGTAATAATAATTATGAATAAAATATTACGTATTTAAAAGCATTGTTTTATTTTGTACTTACAAGTTACATTTATAAACTAAAAGTCTTAAATAATTTCTTCTTATCGATCTTATGCATAATATTATTTTCTCGGACAGCGTAAAATATTCTCAGTCTTACAAACAGTTTCTTTAAATAAATCAGAGGGAAACACTTGCATGGAGTTTCAAACTCAAAACTTGATAGCTTTTTTAACACCTGGTGCCCTATACTGTTTATCTTTACATCCTGCCTGCAATAGTCTCTAAATCTCCTCTCTAATATCATTACAAAGTCCGTAAAGGCTTGTGGAGGAGTCAATTTGCAATTCCTGATGTCAAGCGGCGCGCTGGAACGATAAGGTGGCACATACTGTCGACTCTCCGGACACCGGCACAAGAACTCTTGGAATGCATCGCACAAATGTTTGTCTATACATTTTAGGTACAGGTATCTACAGACTGTTTCAAACCTCTTCTTTCCAGGCAAAGCCAGTCTGTAATCTGTGGTTCCTACTTTGATTGACTGATTTGTAGGTTTGCCCACTGACAAAAGAGTTTGGGGGCTGAATCCATGTGTGGAATTAACCTTGCTATCCCCAATGGGTTTTTTTAGCATACTGTTAATGAAATATCTTGAGAAGGCTCTTTTAAATTGTCTTGCAGAACTCTTTTTTCCTTTACTTTGAGTCTTAGTAAATAATTTGTTAAGACAGTTTTGACTAAGTCTGCCAGTAAGTAACATTTTAGCTCCCACCTTTTTTAAATCGCCATACAATTGCATTACTGATGTAATAGATACTTGAATATTTTCTATGAATTGGACACTTTTTGTGATATCTTCTCCATTCTTTTTTCTTATTACTTTCAAATTTTTAAGCATGGATAACATTTTATTTAGGAATTTACTTTGATACTGCCGGGCAGAATATGGTCTTTTAAAAGGAGACATTGTTACATTAGTTTTAGATTTCAACATGCTGCATAAATTATAAAATTTGCTTGCAAATAGAGTATTATCATCACTCTCCGAGTTAGAACCTTTGATATAGAAGTGACAGCTTTTAAGATGGGTCTTTACAGTTTTTTGCAGCTTTTCTATATCATAAATGTAGTATATGTTTTTGTTATTGAGGGAGAAATAAGATTTTTCCGGGGTAACTTGCTGAGATTCTACCATATAGAGTGATTCTGTCTTTGCATCTGAAACAAAAGCTCTTACATCCAACCCGACATCTATGAGCAATGTTATGATCTCCTCCACCCACATTGATATTTCAGGGGAATTGTCATAATGGGAAATGAAAATATAGGCAATAGGTTGTACCCATTTTTCTAGAATGCCTTGTACCATAAATACCAAAGCATATTTTGCTGGTTCAATCTTCTGTACCCCATCTATCTCATGGAAGCCTTCTACTTTGTCTCTGGTTATATTATAGTACAAACTAGGCTTGAGTGGCATACTACTAATAGACAAACTACAAATTCTCTCCCTTTCAGACATATTGTTGACTTTTAATTTTAAAGCATTTATTAGCCTGTTATCAAATTTTGTAGTTTTTGGTATTATAAGCTTTTTCATGTCATTTATTTCTGGTAAACCCATCATGTCTTTTAACAAATTGTATGAGTTAGCACCAGAGAAATATAGGTTAAGAGCAAACATGTGAAATTTGTAGTTGTCAACATTTTCTTTGCTATTCATTTGCCATTTGATAAGCTGTACCATGCCTTTAGACAGATTTTTGGTGCAACCCAGCATAAAACTATCATTTGTTTCTACTAGGTCCAGCCTCCTTTTTCTACCTTTGGAGTCATCTTGAGTCAGGGTCTGAGTTTCCTTGTTCACTTTGATGACACTCTCACAGAACTCTGACATATCCGGAAAGCCACTAAACTCTGGAGGGTTTGTGAAGTCCGTAGTTGAAGGTTCAACATCATCATCTATCTTTTCAATTTTAATTTGAACTTGATGATGAGATATTTCCATTTCAAATCCTGGAACATCATTCTGAGATTTTGATGATTCTGATAAAGAATTTGCATCACTATCTAAATTGACAAGACCATCAGATTTATCCATTTCTGTATTCTCTTTTTTATGTTGCCGGTTGCTTCTCCTCTTAGCTTGATACTTAGAAGAGTTTTCGTTAATGAATGCTTGATTGACATGTTCTAAAGAGGGGAATGCATCTTTCGTGAGACATTTTCGGCCCGTATCTAAACCTTTAGCTCTTTTTATGAATCTGTCACGGAAATGAGCTTCACAGATTCTATGATTGCCTCTCGATTTGTTGTCAACAAGTTTATCAATCAGATCCAAACGATCGACCGCTTTCAGCCACTCGTATCTCCTGGAAAAATATGCAAATTCAGAAGTCAAATTCAAACATAAATCATTTCTTAGTACATTAGTTTAGGTATAATTAGACCATTTTGTTTACTTGCCTTATTCTATCACTCGGGTAAATAAAGAAAGACAGGTTTTTGTGGGAAGCAGAAGATTGTCTGCACACCGTACATATTTTACCAACCATCGGAATCACAAAACCGATTATTAATTGCAATTAACAATTAATAAAAGGACAAACTTAAGAATTATCCTATAATTGATATATTATCACATTTGTGTGACGCATATAACTGTATGTATAGTGTATTGTATTGTATTAATTGTATTGACCGATGGGAAGACATGACAGCTTGAAGCTTGAAGTGGCTTGAACAGCTTCCGCTGCGTCCGTCATTTACGTCATTATGACATTTTCAAGTCATTGACCCCATAGTAAAGCTTGATATTCATTATCCAACCGCCAGATTGGCTATGTAAAGTTTTCTGATTATATTTTCCCCGACAGTCTTCATCTTAAGGTTCAAGAAAATGCAGCTCTTTTATTTTTATTTCCTATACATTATTAATAATCTTTTTTTAAGGCCGGCCTTACACATCCGGAATCAGAATATGAATTAATACTATTATGCCGGCCGGCCTTATACATCCGGAATCAGAGTAAGTATTCATAATATGAATTCATACTCTGATTCTGGATGTGGAAGGCCAGCCTAAGAGTATTAATTCATATTCTGATTCCGGATGTATAAGGCCGGCCTATGAATTCTTACTCTGATTCCGGATGTATAAGGCCAGCTTACACTCTTTGGAAGTTCGGATAGTATCAACAATGAGGGTTTTTGATACTTTTTCTGCCGCTATGGGGAGGTGAGATGGCAGCACTGAGCGGGGGTTTTGACGAATTGTCAAAATAAATACGCGCATTTAATTTTCTATATATTTATAGGTTTATTTATTCTGAAAACCGTTACTTTAGGAATATTGTTTTCTAAAATAAATTATAAAAATAGTTCCAAGTCAATTCCCATGAAATTAACAAAGTTAAAGTAATTATTTTTAATACCGGTGACTTTGCGCGCCTGTTTTAATAGCTCCGTCTTCAGTTCGACGACCGTGTATTAGTCGTGATCCATTACAAAATCAATTCTCTTCCAAATAAAATAGAATTTCAATATTTTAAGCCCAGGTGCCTATGAATAGTATGAATCTGACAGCTGTCGAGACCAGGTGCGTACGAAGCGCCGCCTGGTGGCAGAAAAATTATCGAAAATCCTCATTAATAAATAATACTAAAATATCATGTCATGGGACTATCGTCACAGAATATAACTATCGTAAGTATTTAGCTATCGTAGACAGTCCGTACAATCAAAGACAAAATAAGGTGTACACAAAAATGTTCAAAATATTATTATGTCTCAGTGCAGTCTGATTCTGTGTAATAAGAACGTCGTAACATATTTATGAGCGGATTCTTTCGATACTTATTTTTGCACTTGACTGTACACAAATCAATCTACTCCCACATTAAGCTCAATCAGAGCTTGAGTTGTGGGTACTAAGCGACGACATATTATATTATATTATAATAGATAGATGGGTACAAATACATAGAAAACAATCACGACAAAGTTCTAAATATTTGTGATAAGCACAAAAAATAACTGGCCTTCCCTGGGATTCGAAACTCATTCGAACCCGGAATCTCCACCTTCGTAGGCAGGGTCAATGAATGAATGAATGAATGAATAAAATTTTATTTCGGATAAGTTACAATCCATAGCGTGTTAGTATATCTTATACTAAAGGTTAATATTAAAATTTTAAAATTTAAATGAATTAAAATTAATTATAACTATAATTACAATAAATATTGGGCCGCGCCCTTGACCTGCTCCATCCAGAATCTCTGTATAGGGCAATCGTATCTCCCAGCAATTGCATTTAGAATGCTGTTGGGACTACGCCTTATGTGATTCCAGACCGACACGATACGCTTTCTCATGATAGCCTGGAATCCATCGGTACGAGCTTCGGCAAACATACCAGATGCACTGCACCACTTAGGTAGTCCCATCATCATTCTAAACGCATTGTTATACTGTATACGCAGAGCATTGTAGGCACGCTTTGTATACCTAACCCATAGGCCGCTCGTGTAGAAGGATTGACTGTAAGCTTTAAACAGCGTTACCTTGACTTCACGTGTACATTTAGCGAACCTACGGACAAGTATATTGCTCCGCACCGACAAAGCCCTGCGCTCTCTTTCTACGTCTAGATCATCACTAAGACCACTCGTTAATATAATTATGTCCCAGATATTTGACCCTATCCACAACCTTTAGCGGGATATTACGAAGCATAATAGGAGGTACATAATAAGGTTTTATATTACCCGCTTTAAATATCATGACCTCGCTTTTCTTCGGGTTGTACTCTAGACCATGGGCCAATGCATAATTCTCACATCTCCTAAGCAGTATCTCCAACGCACTGATCGATGGGGCCAGCAGCACCATGTCATCAGCATAACTCAGATTATTTATACAAGTGCTTCCTACGTAACATCCTGCATGCATGCTGCTGAGCCCATCGATCAGCTCGTTTACGTATAAGTTAAACAACTTAGGAGATGTGATCCCTCCCTGTCTTACCCCACAATCCAGTTTGTACTCTACAGACATCATGTTTGACCATCGCACTTGATTGAGCTGATTGTTGTACCAATGCCTGAAGAGAGCAACATATTCCCCTGGTATACCTGTCTTACTCAGCTTTTGCCACAGCAAAACCCACCGATACCAACTGAGCTACGGAGCCCGTCAAATGTTATAAGCACGAGTACATACATGACGAGTTATCAGAAGTTCGTGAATCGTGAAAGCTTCCTGGGTTTGATGATCCGCAAGCAGAATAATGAACAGCTTGCTTTATATATCCTTGTAACAGTAACGTAACAGACATGGCAACATCAGTTTTCCAATGTCAAATGTCAGTATTTATTTTTCATTTTATAATTTATATTTTTGCGTTGCTTTGCTAGAGGCGAGACCATATTTTTGCGTATATTTTCCTTTACAACAACGTAAAAATCAACAAAACAGATTATTTTCAAGTTGTTAACTTACACTTAAGTATCCGTGGGTAACAAACATGTGCTTGCATAATTAAATCGCTGGAAAGCGGTACTGTGGGCGTAAAAGCGTGTAATTTCACGAATTATCATAAATAAGTGTTGAAAATGAAGATTAATGAGAAGAATCTTTGCGCGTTCGCATCGTCGGCCACGCCGGTGGACCGGGAAGGCTGGCTGGACATGCGGGAGGCGGGAAAGAGCTACGCGCGCCGATGGTTCACTCTCAAAGGGAATCTTCTGTTTTACTTCGATAAGAAGGGAGATAAGGAGCCAACGGGCGTCATTGTGCTGGAAGGTTGCACTATAGGTCTGTTACTTTTTATTTATTAATAGTTTTGTTGTTTTTGTGATAGTTAAAGTGGTCATTTTATAGCGAGTTATAGAAGTTGTAGCCATGGCAACTCTTATAAAACAATCATATTGGTGCACAATATAACGTTATTTTCTCTCGTCTAATGTATATACTTGTAACATTAGGAACTCAATTAAGTTTACATAATATGAGGTAGTATCTGGGGCATTACACAGAAACATCAAATAAGAGACACTGCCTTTTTAGTAGGAAGCTTAGTAATGGTATAAAAAAGGGTGTGACAGATTCACAGTGTTTCGTAGCTACAATTTTTATTATGGTAGTTACCATAGAGTCATGTAAGGGTCAAAAAGTAGAGTTTTCATGCTCCCTAAGAATTATTTCATCATCATCAGCCTATGATAGTCCACTGCTGGGGCCTATTGCATAAGAAATTACAACTAATATTACAAGCGGAAGTCTCTTTCTAGTAAGAGAGATAGAAAAGAGACTTCCGCTTGTAATATTAGTTGTAATTTGTTATGCAATAAGCCCCTGGATGTAGTCCTCTCCTATTAACTATGCATATCGTCAAAGTAAAACTATTCTTTATTCAAGTAAGCTTATTAATAAGAATTTTTGAATCGTCTGACACTATAGAGAGAGAAAAAAAAATCGACTACTGATTATATACACATTAGAATCATTTATTCATGTTTAAATAAATAGTTCACAATTCTAATTATTATAATAGCAAATTTGGATACTTTCATACCTATTTTGACATTGAGTAGTAAATATACTTGCTGGCAAAATCCCCCATCAAAATAAATATAAAAGCAACTGAATTACCTATTCCTGCTTTTCATTCAAATAAATAATGATTATGACATGAGTTTTATGTAAACTAATACACTAACAATGTTAATTAGCTACTATTCCCAATTTCCTCATTAGTGGTCTTAATCTAATTAGGTTATTTTGTACTTGTTTTCATTTGTTGTCTATTTCTTGAAGAAAAGAAGCTAATCAAGCAACTTTAACACTGACCAAAAACATTTATAGATTAACCCCCTTATTCACAATCATCTCCTAACTTAGCAAGCCACTAAGTATTTGTGCCTTTCGATCTTATCAATATATCTGTATGCGTAAAAGGTTTATGAATAAGGTGGTAAATTGACAGTTTAATAAACAGAATATTTTTTATTTTTATTATTTTTGTACATGAGGCAGGCAGTTGATACAATTGGTAGTTGCGTTCGTCTAAGTTATCTCCATTTTAGTTAATCTTTTTTCCAGCTAGGTATTTGTCTAATCGGTTCTTAAACTGGTTGATGTCCTGTGCCTATAAAAGTGTATATTTGATTCTACATTTTACTATCATCAAACACTTGATTAACATAATAACTAATCCTCAGAGCTAACAGAAGAAGAGGAAGCATACAGCTTCAAGATCGTATTCCAGTGTGCAGGCGGGCGCACCTTCTACCTGTGCACAAACTCGCAGGCCTCCATGGAGGCGTGGATGAAGGCGCTGGCCTGTGCCAGCTATGATTACATGAAGCTGATGGTGGCGGAGCTCCAGAGACAGCTAGATGAAGCTGAGGGTAAGTTTACTTGAGATCTAAATTATTTGTAACTAAGAGTATGGAAACAGATTAATATTGCACATAGGTAATAAAATAAAAATAAAATAAAAATCGTTTATTTCAGATCAGGGATCCATATGAATGTTAACACAATTTAGCTTATAACTATGTTAGTAGTAACAACTAAAAATACTTAAATATAAAAACTAAACTAGAAACTAAAAACTAATACACAGGCAATTATTTGGCCCTGCCGATGGCCACTTCCACCCAGTACTTGATGATAGGGCAGTCATACCTCTCTGACAATACCCTGAGGAGGCTGTTACTGCTGCCCCGCACCCGCCTAAGTAGCGATCCGACACGTTTGCGTCTGATTGCGTAAAAGTCGTCTGTTCGCACTTCAGCAAACATGCCGGAAGCACTGCAGTGCCTTGGTCGCCGCAACAGCATCCTCAAGATATTGTTGTACTGGACCCTCAGTGCGTTAAATGTTCTTTGTGTAAAGCCTACCCACAGACTGCAGGTGTAGAACGTCTGACAGTAAGCTTTGAAAAGCGTCAATTTGACCTGTTCATTACACCTTGCAAATCTGCGGGCAAGCATATTACCACGCACTGACATCGCCCTTCTCTCCCTCTCTATGTCCAGGTCATCTTTTAGGTCATCAGTTATAATGTGTCCTAGGTATTTAAACCTCACAACTCTCTTCATGGGCACGCCGCAGAGCATGATCTCAGGTACTGTTGTAGGGTTGTATTTTCTTGCTTTGAAGAGGACGAACTCACTTTTGCTAGTGTTGTACCTAAGACCATGCTCCTCGGCATACTCCTCACACATCGAAATGAGCTGCCGCACCGAGCTACTCGACGGCCCCAGCAACACCATGTCGTCTGCATAGCTGATGTTGTTAAAACACGTTTTATCTATATGACATCCGACATGTGTGTTGCTGAGCCCCTCAATCAACTCATTAACATACAGGTTGAACAGCACGGGAGATGTTAACCCCCCCTGACGTACACCGCATTTTAAGCTATACTCGTCTGAGTCTTCCCCTGCCCATCTCACGCAGTTGACCTGGCTGCTGTACCAATACTTTAACAAATCAACGCATTCACTCGGTATACCAGTTCTCGCCAACTTGTCCCACAGTATGTCATACACAACCAGGTCAAATGCTTTCGACAGGTCCAGGAAACACGCATAAATGGGCGTGTTCCTGTCTTTATAATACCTGATAGCCCTTTTAAAGCACAATATTGCAGTTTCGGTGGACAAGCCTGGTCTAAACCCGAATTGTGCATCGTGTAGCTTGATGTACTTACAAAGTTGCTCATTAAGAAGGCTATCAAGTACCTTAGCAGTGACAGTTGCTAGAGAGATTGGCCGGTAGTTTCCCACATCCGACAAATCTCCCGTTCTGTTCTTCACCAGCGGCACTACCACTGTCCTCGTGAGCTTCCCCGGGAGATAAGCGTGCCTAATACACATTATACACAACGTGTAGAACATCGCCAATACCCGCGGCAGGTGTACCCCTGCATGCTTAAGATGCTCTATGCTGAGCCCGTCATGACCCGGAGATTTACCCCTTTGCATGGATTTAATTACGGTGTGAACTTGTTTTGCAGAAAAACTAAGGGTACTCTTATCAACAAAGCACTTGTTTATAAGATCTTTGCAGGATTGGGTCCACCGAAAATACGCGTCTAAAACTATTGGCGATGTCTTTTTTGTCGCTAACTCCCCCTACACTCACAGGGACACCTGGTCTGACATTAAGCTTGTTTGTGCTCTTCCAGAAGGCCTTAAAGTCTTTAGCTGCTCGTTTGGTGGCAAGAATATCTGCTCTAATTTGCTCCTGCCTGTCTTGGCACCATTTTAATTTAGACTTGAAGACCTTCCTGGAATCACACATATCCTCATACACTGCTCCTTTCCTAGGTTTATTTGACGACACCCAAGCCAAAAACTTTTCTCTTGCGAGTTTATGCGCGCTGGCAACGTGCTTGTTCCAACCCGCTATGACATTACGCTTGACGTGCCCTCTCCTGCTAGACTTCCTCGCCGCATCCGTCAGAGTGTGGATTATGTCGTCATACATTCTATCTAAGATTACATAATGATTACTTTCCGTACATAATTTGTCCACACACGACGTTAGCTCGGCTGGATAGTCCAGCATTCTCAACCTATCATTGCACAGTGATTGGTACATTTCTATTTGAGACGGATGCCTTTCTCCCCACATTACTCCCTCGTTGCGTAAACTACCAGCACTACACTTAATTTGTAACTTGTTCAGCTTACATTCAATTATGAGCGGCAGGTGGTCGGACCAATATGCGTCATATTTTACTCTGACGTTGCATACAGTTTGCCGTGCTGCATCAGTGACAACACAGTGATCCAACCACCTGTTACACCCATGCGCTTCACTAGTAAACGTAAATGTACCGGAGTTCGCGCCTAACAATTCCAGATCTACGCACCCCCACGCCTGTGTTTCACAGAACTGCAGTAGCTCATGATAAAAAAGTTCGTTCACGTGTGCGTTATAGTCACCCAAAATATACAACGCTTCAATGTCCGCGTTATCCGCACTGATGGCACTGATTTCACCTAAACATTCAGTGAATAACGGCACATTTTCAGGAGCATTAACCGGCATATATATATACGCTAAAAACTAAGAATGAGGGTTTAGCATTATTTTATTTGCGCGGGCGCTACAATCTGTAATATCTGAGTGTTTCAATCGCCTAATTTTGGTAGCATTATTTTTGCCGAAGTTTCTAAACGTCTCAATTTTATACTTCGTCATTTGTATAAGGTACCATTGTAAAGAATATAAACTGTTTGATGATGAGTTTAATGAGTTAACCCTTTATAAGGCAGAGGGAATATGTTTCTCACCACGTTTCAACATTTTGTCAAAGTAGCAAGAGTTTAATTTTGCGCATTTTTGACATCTGTCTGGCCGTTAAAGGGTTAAATTACATTTCAGGTCTGTACCTATCTGACGAAGCCTGTGTTGCGAATTTTATATAGTTGTAAAATTGACTTATTTTGCGCAATAATATATTAGTTTAATTACATACCGACATTTCAAGCCCTTCACACTTTCCACTAACAGACTTTATAATATGACTGACTGGTTCTGACTGGACATTATTAAATTTATAATACGGATATTTGATTATAAGCACAGATTCCCTTGTGGGTTCATTGCAATAAAATTTTACGTAATTAAAGGCCTTTAGTGATAACAAAGGTTTACGTCTCAATTTTTGTGTTACAAAGTAAAATTTTGGGTAACGGCTTTTGGCAGTGAAACAAATTCAGGCGACAAATTCAAATTTTCTATGAGCGATCAACAATACGCGCCTATAATTTCTAGATTTGACGCCTGATGAAAGGTTGTTCGACAAAGTACACACTATAATTGACGCGATCGTGATTTTTGTTTTCATTAATCAGGCCTCAATGTGATTTGGCCATAAAGTTCAATCCTAATGAGACGTACATGTATCTATGGTAGCAACACAGGTTTCTCTGTCGAGTGGGCGTGTTATATGTATCTTAACATTAATTTGTCGACAGCGGAGGCGGCAGCAGAGGCCTCAGCGCTGGTGTCGCCGGCGGAGGAGCCGCGGGCGCCGCCGCGCGGGCAGCGCCACAACCCCTTCAACAAGCTGCCCGACGGAGAGCCCAAGGCAGTGCAGGGCAGCAGGCACCGTGAGTACCTACAGTGTTCTATCGAAACATTCCAGTAACTTGTCGACAGCGGAGGCCTCTGCGCCACAACCCCTTCAACAAGCTGCCCGACGGAGAGCCCAAGGCGGTGCAGGGCAGCAGGCACCGTGAGTACCTACAGTGTTCTATCGAAACATTCCAGTAACTTGTCGACAGTGGCGGCCTCTGCGCCACAACCCCTTCAACAAGCTGCCCGACGGAGAGCCCAAGGCGGTGCAGGGCAGCAGGCACCGTGAGTACCTACAGTGTTCTATCGAAACATTCCAGTAACTTGTCGACAGTGGCGGCCTCTGCGCCACAA
Source organism: Thaumatotibia leucotreta (assembly GCA_025490895.1). Classification (NCBI taxonomy): domain Eukaryota; kingdom Metazoa; phylum Arthropoda; class Insecta; order Lepidoptera; family Tortricidae; genus Thaumatotibia; species Thaumatotibia leucotreta. Next base: position 48,821 of record JALPQI010030870.1, read on the forward strand.
CCCCTTCAACAAGCTGCCCGACGGAGAGCCCAAGGCGGTGCAGGGCAGCAGGCACCGTGAGTACCTACAGTGTTCTATCGAAACATTCCAGTAACTTGTCGACAGTGGCGGCCTCTGCGCCACAACCCCTTCAACAAGCTGCCCGACGGAGAGCCCAAGGCGGTGCAGGGCAGCAGGCACCGTGAGTACCTACAGTGTTCTATCGAAACATTCCATTAAAATTCTACATAAGATGTCTTAACCTCCTGCCGCCCAGACAATAAAATTTGCCAGTGAATTTTGAAATTATAATGTAATGTAGGAAATAGAATAGAATTTATTTTGTTTCAGGAGATCTTTTAATTGGCCTCTGGGAGGCAGGAGGCTATATCAATGTAACAATGTCTATTATTTAATTTAGTCAAGTTGGGAATCTGAAACTCTTCTTACTTCTATTAAAAAATGTCTTCTGCAAAGAGTATGTTTCACATAACACAGTAAACCTATGTCTCACTTCAAACCTTGCATTAAAATATTAATTTAACTGAAATCATTCTAGCTGTGTCAATAGACCTTTAACATTTCGCCACCAACAGTTGATATTGTTGAGGTTGAAAGTGTCTCCATTTCTCCAATCATTCCTTTATGCATAAACGTCTCGTCTTATCAATATGAGTATGTCTATAAGGAACAAACAATACTCATCGGCTTGCTAAGTGTGTAGTTTTATGAATAAGGGGTTCATTATCTTTTTGTGTTTAATACCAGTTTTTTTACAGACAAAGAGACGCTCCGGCCCGAACTTCCTCGCAAAAAGGTCCCATTCCGCGACATCCACACAGCCTTCGGTCGCAAGATCCTCTCCGACCGCAGCGAGTGGCGAGCCTTGCTCGCGAAGAGGCAGAAAGTTGTCGACTCACCGCTTATACAGCTATAGGTGGGATAAAGTGGGGGTTAGTGTCGTATAAGATTCCACACACGATTGGTCGCATTATCTTTTTTAACCGCAGTGAGTGGCAAGAGCGGCAGAAAATTGTCGACTCGACGCTTATACAGCTATAGGTGGGATAAGTGAGGTTAAATGGTACTTAAAGTATAAGATACATACACAATCGGTCGCATTATCCTGTTCGACCCCAGCGAGTGGCGAAGCTTGCTCGCGAAGCCGTAGAAAGTTGTCGACTCACCGCTTATACAGCTATAGGACGGATAAGTGAGGTTTAAACATATAATATTCCGCGCACAGTCGGTCGCACTATCGTCTACAACTAGGGCTGCCAACCAAAGATCACAGATATGCGGTACATTCGCGAATAAATTGCGGGACTTGGCTATAAAATGCGGGACAGATAGGGTCAATTTAGATGCACCTAATGCACCCAACGCAATCATCCATATTTTGGCAGTATACACGTTCAGTGCAGGGTGCTCGCAGGCTAAAGTCGCGGACGTCGCGGTACATTCAAATTAATATGACGCAATCTGAAATTGCTCTCATTTAGGAATACGTAAATGAGATTATTATTATTTTAGTATTTCCAGTTTAGTATTCCCTGAAGAGCGGGACAATCGGCGTCCCGCGCGAACTTTTTGCGGGACGCATACTTTAGGACCCCAGAAACGGGACGTCCCGCATATAGCGGGACAGTTGGCAGCCCTATCTACAACCGAAGCGAATGGCGCGCCTTGCTCGCGAAAAGGCAGAAAGTTGTCGCTCACGGCTTATACAGCTATAGGTGTGATAAAGTGGGGTTTAGTGTCGTATAAGATTCCACACACGATTGGTCGCATTATCTTTTTTAACCGCAGTGAGTGGCAAAAGCGGCAGAAAATTGTCGACTCGACGCTTATACAGCGATAGGTGGGATAAGAGAGGTTTAATGGTACCTGTAGTATAAGATACATACACAATCGGTCGCATTGTCCTCTCCGACCGAACCGAATGGCGAGCCTTGCTCGCGAAGAGGCAGAAAGTTGTCGACTCACCGCTTATACAGCTATAAGTGGGATAAGTGAGGTTTAAACATATAAGATTCCACACACAGTCGGTCGCACTATCGTCTCCGACCGCAGCGAGTGGCGAGCCTTGCTCGCGAAGAGGCAGAAAGTTGTCGACTCACCGCTTATACAGCTATAGGTGGGATAAAGTGGGGTTTAGTGTCGTATAAGATTCCACACACGATTGGTCGCATTATCTTTTTTAACCGCAGTGAGTGGCAAGAGCGGCAGAAAATTGTCGACTCGACGCTTATACAGCTATAGGTGGGATAAGTGAGGTTTAATGGTACTTATAGTATAAGATACATACACAATCGATCGCATTATCCTGTTCGAGCCCAGCGAGTGGCGAAGCTTGCTCGCGAAGCGGTAGAAAGTTGTCGACTCACCGCTTATACAGCTATAGGACGGATAAGTGAGGTTTAAACATATAATATTCCGCACACAGTCGGTCGCACTATCGTCTACAACCGAAGCGAATGGCGAGCCTTGCTCGCGAAGAGGCACAAAGTTGTCGACTTACCGCTTATACAGCTATAGGTGGGATAAAGTGGGGTTTAATGGTACCTACACACACAATCGGTCACATTGTCCTGTCCTCTCCGAGTGGCGAGCCTTGCTCGCGAATAGGCAGAACGTTGTCGACTCACCGCTTATACAGCTATAGGGGGGATAAGTGAGGTTTAATGGCATAGTATAAAGATATTTGTGTATTCCGTTGTTGGGGCAGAATAATTGAAAGACGAGGAGTTAGCTTTCAGAAGTTAAAAAGGCGAGGTTAATTGTAATACGATTCCACATACACGCTTGGTTGCAAGAGAATCGCCGAGCGCTGTGAGTGGCGCAATATAATTGTTTTTTTTTGATAGCCTATATTGTGTCCCACTGCTGGGCAAAGGTCTCTCCTGTTACTTGCCACTTACGGCTTAGTGCATTCTTCTGGAAGTTACTACGAAATGAGTCCAGGTTGTCCCGCTATCTCTTAAAAAGTATATTTGTTAATATATTTTTCTCTTGCCAGCGTCTACTGAAACATGACAATAGAAAAACCTAACAATTGTGTAATGTTCAACGGCTGTAATAGTTATTTAGAATTGTATTAAATTAATGAAATGTCACGATTACACAAACAATGATTTAGTTTTTAATTCACCGCCTGCACTTTAGTACATAATTAGTAGTATGTCGAGTTTTGATGTATAGATATGAACAAGAATAAAAAATATGGACGTGTATTACAATACGTGTTATTTTTACAATATGTGAGTCCTTTTTAGTAAAACGTCTCATTTTGTCGCTTTGTAGTTAGTGACAAATTAGGACGTTTTACAAAAAGGCTCACATACAGAATCGTTGACATAGAAAGCTAAGCGCACTAGCCTTTTGAACATTTGACAGCTCTGTTAAAGCATTCAATTTCGGACCTTACGCATTTGTAAATTGATTTGGTTTTGTTTTTTATATGACGGCAAATATGTTGCCAATACCCATTAAAGCGTTAAGCCGATTGCCCGACTGAATCACCTTAAATTGTCAGTTGACAAGACAAATTCACCAAATAACTAATGCATATAGTAAATTAAGGTTCATGAATCATGAGTATACCTCGATATTTTTCTAGCAGGAACCAGAGATAAATCGACATCTGTTATCGATGAGTTCATTCTATTCTAATACAGATACTAACTTCGTAAAATCAGGTAACCAAGGAATACAGGACCCACCAGGCTTTGTGTTAGGTATGTAATACTTCATATTAATTATTTCCTATGGCGGTAGAGCATATTTATTTTATTAGTATTTGTTCTTTTGATGGTTACTAATTACAAGTTATCATTAGACCCCGGTATCGGAGGTGCAAAATGGTAGCTGTCAAGTTCTTAGGGATGGGGTAAAAATATTTGTGATGTCGATAATTAAAGTTACATATCGATAATTTTTCTTTACCATAATAATAAGCTAACCCCCTTATTCATAAACGTTTGTTAACTTAACAAGCCGCTAATAATTGTGTGTCCCTTTTGCTCTTATCGACACATCGTTAAAACCGAAAGGGACAAACAATTATTAGCGGCTTGTTAAGTTTTAACAAACGTTTATGAATAAGGGGGTAAGACTTTAATTAAACGCACTTATTTACGATATAAACTAGGACTATATAATTACAAAATCAACAAAATATTTATTTAATGTTATGTAACATCGCCATACTTTTTATTGATGCAATTGTCGATGAACCTTCTGAAGTTTGGGTTTTCGAATTTGGTCCAAAGTATGTTACAACTGACGAAAAACTTTAGCAGATCTCAGTCTTAATTTTTTTTCTTTTTTTATGAGTGTTTTTGTACAAGATTGAGTTGCAATGCAAGATATGCAAGATTACAAATATTGGAATGGAATATCCTTTATTCAATAATCAATATTAGTAGAACATCGTTGTTGTCATTCTGCAAATTGTATATTAAATGTTTTTCATTCATTTTTGAAGTTCAGGGTGTTCAGCAAGAAGTGACTCCACTTTCTATTGTATAAAATATTTTAGGCGAATAGACTCTTAAACACGCCTAAATAATGGAAGACATCGTTGTAAGATGACTTTGACTATCTATTGACATAAATAATTGATTATAAGCATTTAATATCTCCCCAACTCCCAACTCCTCCTGCGGGTGTCGTAAGAGTCGACTAAAGGATTGAAGTGTCACTGACCATTATTTGATAAAAGATTGATGATGGGCAACAGCGTCATCATAGTGGACACATTACTGCGATCGCCAATCCGCTTGCCCAGCGTGGTGATTATGGGCATTGACCTCCTAATGCGTCTATGCGCATAGTTAATAGGAGAGGCCTATGTCCAGCAGTGGACTATCATAGGCTGATGATGTGATTTAATATCTCAAAAGTTTTTATTCAATGTAGTGCAACTCGAAACATAATAAATGTAATAGCAACCAGAGATTTGTATTGTAATAGTAATGATTTATTTATATATTAAATGTTAATTATTATCATAGATCCCATAAAAGGGATACAAATAAATGGTCCTTGTACATAAAAAAATAATTGTACAAAAAATCGAGTATCGATATCGACATCATAAAATGTGTTTACCTATCCCTAAGTAAGAACTTGACAGCTATCATTTTGCACCTCCGATACCGGGGTCTAGTTATCATACGAAAAATAATGTAGCGTTTTGAGAATGATTTGGGTGAATCAACTTTTTTCTGACTGCTATTACCATGGTTACGGTCGCCTGAGTCACGCTGGTTTTATGCAAAATTATACTACTTTAACTATGGAAACATACATTTTTATGGTGTTAATAAGCCCTTTCCTTAATAGGCCACCTACAGAAATGCACTACTTGCATGTTTGCCTAATGTAAGTAGGGGAACATACCCATACTACGTGACCTGTTTAGGGGGGGGAGGGGGTCCGTCAAAGTACCACTCTTGGTCACCAGGGGGAGGGGGGGGTCTGGTACATTACGAGATTATTTTGTAATATTGTTATTTAAATTGGACTTACACGCCACCGGTTTTCCCATCACTACAATTTTTAAAACCAAAAAGAATTGTACAATTCTACAATTAAAATTAACTATTTAACCTACGCCTGCACTCTCGCGATACGCGTTTTCATAGACCAAAAAATACTACGTGGGGGGGGGGGTGTCTTGGCATATACTACGCTTGGTCACCAGGGGGAGGGGGGGGGTCCAAAAACGCTTAAAAAAGGGTCACGTAGTATGGGTATGTTCCCTAGCATAATTTTGCATAAAACCAGCGTGACTCAGGCGACCGTAACCATGGCGATAACAAACAGAAAAAAGTTGATTCACCCATTTACATTCTTGTAATTTATATCTGAGTTACGGCACAATGTTCATTTATCGACCTCTATAAGACTTATCGATAAAAGTTATCGATGTTTAATTTCGTCAATTCTGCTAAGAATATCGAGGTATATTCATGATGAGATTTGATTTATGGAAATCGAATCTGAATACAGTGCCTTGTTTCTTGCAACTTCTATGATGTATAGTTTGTTATTGTTTGATGTTTGTTATATAATAATGATAATCGTACTTGGGTGAATCAACTTTTTCTGTCTGTTATTGCCATGGTCACGGTCGCCTGAGTCACGCTGGTTTTATGCAAAATTATTCTACTTAAACTATGCAAATATGCTTGTAGTCCATGTTTGTAGGTGGCCCCATTAAGGAAAGAGCTTATTTAGTGTTCACACTGTGACCTTGACGTAGAAGATTTGGTATCCTGCAGTGAAGAACTACTTGGGCTTAATCTGTTGTATGCATCTTTCAATGAGCACTTATAATCCAAGTAATTTTCTTCAGTGACATCGTAAACTGATTCTTTGCCATAAACAGACTTCTCCATCTGCTTCTGCTGAATAACCTTTTACTAATTTGTCATGTTCCGTAGAAAATCTTTCCCAAAGCTTTTCCAAAGCTTCTAGCCGAGATTCGACATATGAATTTGTTATCCACTCTTTGGGAGATTTTTTAAAGTTGGTTAAACCTTTGGCGATTCGTAGTGAAAGATCCACGAGTACCTAATGAAATTTCCGACTCCATATTGATAAAACGCAATAAAATTATATGACGTAAGCAACTTTTCCTTAATGCTGAATGAATGTTGGTACAAGTGTACCCTGGTTGGTTACCCTATTTCTGTTTTTCGTGGGTACTATCGAACCCAGTCTCCCCTATGAAAATTTGTTGCGAATACGTCCGTGATATTTGTTGCTTTTAATTGCACAGCGACACCATAAAAGCATTTAAAAGTACTCACAGTTTGGTCTTCGTAATAAAAACGTAAGTATGAAGAAAATGAGAAACACTGCACTTATCCTTGTATTAGCTTATCCGGTTCGAAGGACCATGAATATGGTCTGGGCGATGATTTTTAGTGGGTTTTGAACTATTAAAATGATATTCCGATATTTTAGAAAAATAACGTGCATTTTTATTCAATTGACAATGACATGAGTGTATTCTTTTTTCTTTGACATAAGGTTTCAAATTTCATTTACATACTAACTATAAAAGATGTTGCGATGTGAACATTTAGTTTACTATGCAAACATGCATTTTTTTATTTGCACAAAAATGCATGTTTGCATAGTTTACGTAGCATAATTTTGCATATAACCAGTGTGACTCAGTCGACCGTAACCATGGCAATAACAGACAGAAGAAAGTTGATTCACCCACCTACTTTCGCAGTGAAATACTGAGTTGTGGTTGGACTAGTGACTGATGATATTCGGTACCTATGGATAGAGTTAGAATGGTTTAAGGTATAAATTGGTGGGCAATACAAAACTAGATGGTTTATAGAAATCAGAGGTACGGATAAAACGGGAAGTTCCATTCTTATTAATGTAATTATTATGTTATTTAATCAATTATGCGCTCACTTGCCTATCAGTATTAAAGCGCTTCTTTATATAGTTCCTGCATCAATGTAAATAATTATTTAAACGAAATAAATGAAACAACAGTTGTATTAAGTAGTTTTATTTAAAAATCTTTGTTATGTAAACCAACACTTTACAACGTCAACTGAGACAGGGGAGAGGCGACGCGGCGACATCGCGACGACACGCCGACGACACGACGCCGCGACGGCGCCGCGTGCGCATAATTTATCAGCCGCGTTCTTACCCTAGGTGCCGACAAGCGTTATACAATGCAATCAATTGTTTTGGTATTTCATTTCTTTACATAATTTAATGAAACTAGATAACATTGAGCAATACGATACATTAAGACGCCTTATACTTCGACTTTGGACTCTATCGCTCAGAACATAACGCGGACCGCATGTGACACTATACATAACAACGTGAGTCAGACGCGAGTGGAAGACAGTTTTCAAATGCCCAGTTCAGAAACATGGTAACAAACGAGTTTACACACAGGTTAGGGATAAACCGAAAATGTCAAACTTTAACGCTCTAAAATAACTTGTTAATGTGTAAAACAATATAATATGCCTCTATAAATATAATATAAGCAAATGTGCCTACCGATCTCAAACTCCATACATATATCTCCCATATTCTCACAACGCAAACTCTAAACTATTTATAAAACTACAAAAAAATAAACAAGGGATCACACGGACACAGTGGCGCACTTACTAACCTTTTAATAACTTTTTAAATTTCATAGATAAAGTAGAGGGAGACACTGTGCCCGGCGCGCCCGAAAAAGTAAAAATGTCATAAATAAGAAATATTTGGTAACAATTCCTTAAAGATTAAATGGACAGGGAAACTGTGCACGAAAACAAATGGTTACAGGAAGGACTGTTAGTATATACAAGGTTACATTTTTACAACATCACTAACCAATCGTCTACAACTAACTTAGAAATATGAAACTGAAACGTTTTAATCAGTCACTCGAATAGAAAGGAAAAAAAACATACAATAGAAAAGAAATATACAGTTAGAGTTAACTAGAACTAAGTAAAAACAATACTAACAAATGTTATATACATTTCATGTGGTGGGTGGGAGTACAGAATCTGGCCACTTCTTAGAGAAATAATATATTTGGTCATAAAATAACGATATGCTACGGCTAAATGGGACGATATTGTGTAGGTCTAAATACGATAACACGAATATAGTCATATTCATATACCACAGCTTTAAAAACTAAGTTACACATCCGTAGTTCTAATTACAATCGGTTACATTATTATTTGAATACACTGTCATGAAACACTCATAAATAATGTTAATAACGCTATGTTGTAATACTTATACATTGTATTGCTATAACATGGGTATGCAAAGCAAAGTGGCCAGGTGCTAGCGTGGTGGGTGAAGTGTCCATGAGACTTTCACGAATTGACAACTGACCTTACTTTTGCAGAAAGCGACCGACTTTTTTTTCAATCTACTTGCGTAGGGTTGTTGAATAACAGAACTATGGGATAGAAAAAGCATGTGAAGACATGCTTAGTTGCGTCCCGCTTGCGCTTGCGTCTTATGGCAACCATATAAACGTAGCATTTGAACGTTCGGTCGCTTGCCGTTGTCAAAAATCGAGGTCGGTTTCTACACTTTTTGCAAAACTTCGGTCTTTAAATGGACACAGGGGTCGGCGAGGTCCTCTCGTCAAAATGGACTCTATGCGAAGGGCATAGGGTTGGTGTCGACGAGGCTACAGCTCGAAGCGCTTCTTCCGCTCGGCCACCATTCCGACGAGCGGGGCGACGGACGTGCGCGGGCGCACGGAGCAGCGCCGCGCCCTTAGTTCTGAAACAATACCATCATCATCACTACATAGTATAAAATAAAGTCACTTTTTCCGTCCCTATGTCCCTTTGTACGCTTAAATCTTTAAAACTACCTACGCAACGGATTTTGATGAGATTTTTTTTAATAGGTAGAGTATTCAAGAGGAAGGTTTTTATGTAGGTATAGTACCCGTGCGAAGCCGGGGCGGGTCGCTAGTTCCATTATAAAATGGATTGTATAGCAAGCTAAAACTTATGTAGGAAATATCATTCGATATTCACAAATGCTTTATGGTGAAGGAAAACATCGTGAAGAAACCTGCGTACACATGCGAAGAAATTCAAGGGTGTATGAGTATTCATTTAAAAGCACTATGATCTCGTACATGACTGAAAATATATGTATTGGAGAGACATTGGGATGTACTCATTCACTTAGAATCATGAACTTTTTCATTACAATTAAATGATATGTTTTCAATATTTCCTTTATAAATCGATTTCAACCATCAACCCATAAAAAAAACAATAAAAAAACTTTTTGGAAATATTCAGTTTAATCTCTTTCAAATGATATTCCACTCGACCTACTAATAGACTGGTCCTTAAGATATTTAAGTGACAGATGACTGCAGACGGATGAACAATTAGACACAGTCGCACCATAAGGGTCTCCCTAAATCAATCGATGTGAAATCTGCTTAAATCTAGCGCAAAACTCTTTATGTCGTATCGGACGCTGCGTTGCCCGAGACGATCGACGTCTTTTTCGCTCTTATGCCGACAACATAAAGCCGTTTTCGGCCAAATGTATAAATATTTTTCGTGACTGTACCTGGACAGGGGACAGCTGCAGGTTTCTCGTGGCCTCCGTCTTGGCGAACTGTATCTTGGCGGGGCGCGTCGGCCGCGCCGCCTCCAGCAGTGGACTCCGCGACTTCCCCTGTTGACGGTCATATTTTAGAACACGAGGATAGGTGAAGCCACTACATTGTCCCGGTTATAAATGGTACACAAAGAAGCACTCCGCTAAAGTCTATTTCAGATTCAGGATGTTTCGTTTCGCATGTACCTAAGGAATAAAATGCCTTGAATTTAAGCTCGATTACGCCAAAGACGCGCACCGCAGGTCCAAGTATAATTATTCATTTAAGTAGATTGTCATATATTATATTTATGATTATGAAACTTGGATCGGGATATCGGAACAATAACTGTACTCTTTTAGTTTTTGTATCTGTCTCCATATTGTGTATTTTACGCGAAACAATAACGATTCTGATAGTCGACAAGATCAAAAAGGCGTGGAGACTATTTATTAACGAAAAATTAAAACCATGTTAAAATGCATTTAAGAAATTGAATTCATGTAGTATGTATATTTCCATCTACAGTTCAGCTAGACTATTTGAAAACGTAAGCTGGAGTTTTTCTTTGTGTTTTTTATATAATTCGGAGCAATGTAGGTGCTTCGGTAAATTGGTACGACACGTTGTTAGACACTTTTTAAGTCTATATTATACATTATTCTATCTAGAAAACCTAAACGTAAATCAAATTACAAAAAAGTTAGACTGCTACTACTTATATCCTATTTATATTACTGCAAAATGTGTAAGATAAATATCAATTGTAATAGTACAAGTAGGATAAAAACTTAACAGACGAGAAAAGCATAAAAAAAGTTTAAAAATATGTAGCAGCTTTGATGTATTGTTAGTTTGAGGCAGCAAAAGCAAATTATATAGGTATTATATCCTTAGTGTTAGGTAAAACATGTCTTTGATTCGACGCTGAAATTAATGAGAGTTCATGCGAGAGTTGAACAACTAAATTATGAAACATTACATAATTTTGATCACTTCAAAACAATGATCATCAATGTATCGACGTAAGGTGTAAAATAATTAATTTACGGTAGGTAAACAAGAAGGTTATCACGTCGGTAACTTATTATCAAATAGGTATTACTAACTAAAAAGCAGAATAACAAAATCTACAAATAAAACCTTTACCAGTGCAATTTACATTAGAATTGCGTTTTTAGAAGTGAGATCAACGCCATCTACCGAATAGGGTATCTGAAGTTTTTATTCAGTACTTTAATGTTTTTGTTACACCAAAATAATAGCTCTCTATCAGCTGTTAATTTTGAAAAATGGTAAGCCAGCTGAATCGATAATTATCATTTTTACTACAGTAATAAGTACATACATCATTTCACTTTTAATATTTGTCTACCTGCGAAATGAGATGCAGTAAAATTGTATAATACCTACTGCTAATGATTATTACATGACATTTAGGGGCTGTGGGAAATTGGAACCTTGAAAATTAAGTTCATTCAATTCATGTTATTTCTTTAAATTCATTGAGTAATCCAACTTGACCTAAATACTATTTCATTATTCATTTATTCAAGTAAAAATATTTGTAACATCGACTCCACTGCTCCCGGTTCAATCAATGCCAGTAAAATCTCTAATCATGTGCTGACCCTACAGTGATAAACCAGTCTCCAGTGGCGCTAAGTGATTACGCAACAGTTCGCTAGATGGCGCTGTCCCAACGTCACGTTTACCTGGAGTCCGCTTCCAGACGCCGGCCAGCTGCAGCAGGCGCGGCCGCGCCGAGCGCCCATGCTGTTAGTGCACCCAATCAACCATGTACTAACGATACTGTATTCGCACCGAACTGAACTATTACCAGTGTTACGCTTTCAGAGATAAAGCCTTATCCTCTTACTGCCTTATTCATAACCGTTCCCTAACGTAGCAAGCTGGTAAGTATTGTTTGTCCCTTTCACTCTTATACATATTTATAAAGCCGAAAGGGACAAACAATACTTGGGCTGCTAAGTTAGGAGTCGTTTATGAAAACGGGGGTTTTTGTTAAAGGACCATTATCTCCATTTTAGTTACAATTTTATTTGTTTCTTTCTAATAGGTACTACCATTGTCAAAGTGAGATACGGGCATTTTAACTGAATTGATGGAATTTAATCGGTTTAATGAATTAATTGTTAATATTTTGGGTACGTACTTGTTTGAACATATTTTTATTTACAACATGGTATACAGTTTGGAATACACAAAGTAGAATAAACACTATCCACAAAAATTAAATTATAATTAAATAAACTACAAATAATAATAAAAATGCCCCAAATCGCTTCCAATGGGCAGTGTGCCAAACGATAGTAAATGTATGGAAAATTATCACGTGACTTATTGTTTCTACATGTCTTTCCTGTACTATTTCTGAGTTTACGTGTGAGGTATCGATAGGTATACAATTTGCATCTTAGTTATTACAACAGAAATAGCTATTAAAATGAATAATGTTGTTTTTTACAAGAACACTAATGTATAGGTGGGGATTTTCGGTGACTCACTTCATAAAAAAGATGGCTTTACTTCGCTTAATGATCACCACAAACGTGACTCATATGAAGTTTCGCAAAGTCGTCATTATTTCGTTGCGTAATATTATAAAACTTTTAAAATAGTTCAGTTCGGTTTAAAACAGATGAAGGATAATTGAAATGCGAGATATATTTTCGATATTTACATAACGGGTGCTATATGTTTTTGTATATGGGTGGATACCGTGTTGGACACTTTTAGCTGTGACAAGTACCAGTAATGGACTCTTTCAACCATAGGAATATACGGTATTGAATTAACTATTGCAATGCAAATCACCACTCTTAGTTTATTTAAAATGATAATTCCACAAGATTGATACGCGTATCACTAATTCTTTTGAGTGTTTTTAAATTAATGAATAATAGTTAAGTGTCCGTATATCCGGCCTAGCCATATAGGTTGGTATGTGGACGCTTAAATCTACTCAATTTATACAGTGTGTGTCTATGATACTGGCTTCGAAACCGAGGAATGCGATGCAGATTTCTAGCCAAACCGTGAACATTATTCGATTCAAAATGCTAATCTTAAAAGTAAAGCTTTCTAAGAAAAGATAATTGAGAAGCAATGTATTTTAAAATGAATCGTTAATTTGCACTTGACAATTACAGATCGCAGTCATTAACGTTTGACATTTCCAAATAGTAGTACACGCGTTACATTGATCGTTCGGAGGAAATGAAATTACAATTCAATTTAATTAATCCGCAATCAATTCAATTTAATTATTTGTCAAATGTACTTGAAAACGATTGCTAGTAATGCGTATTATTACCCATTTTCGTAAAAGCCCGGGTCATGGAAACACACTGTATAAGAACATACAACAGAGTTGGTAATTTTATTGGTGTTACAGTCTTGTAGATTTACCCAGAATAAGAGTGAATATATATATTTTGGGTGTCCGTCCATCACTGATGTTGTCTCCATAATATTTATAAATGTAGATTGTAGAGAGCAAATTGAAACTGAGACGTAATGCAATAATATGTTGGCATGAAGGTTATTCGATGGCGTGCGATATGCGTGCAAGCGTGGCCGATCTATGGTATATGGTCTATGGAAGCTGTAAGCTTGGCTGTTTAAGCTGTGCCGTGGTCTTGTGAGGTGACGTGAGACTTCATTCTTTCTAGAAACTTGTACTATGACGTTAAAAGTAAAATAATATTATGTGTATCTGGGTTATTAGGTCATTACGTCCTCAGGTATTTGAAACGCTTAATTTGAATTGGATTTCATTATCGGTTAATTAGTAACTGAGGTTATTGCCTCTTGTCTATAGAGACTAAAAATAAGATTAGGAGTAAATGCTAGAACATTTGTTTTATTTTCTAAAAGTTACAATATGGGTGAATGGTATTTTGATTTCTATGCTCGTTTAAAATAAAATTGTGAACGTGGTAACAACAAAATTTCTGATGATCAATAACTAGCTCAAAGATAAACATTTGCATCTAATTGGCAAACTTTTTTACTCTGGTACCGAACGGGAAATTACTACGGATACACGTAAAAAGAAATCACTGCGGGGAGAAAGCTTTTACTAGTGACTATTATTAACAACTACCAATACACACTCAAGTGCAAAAATATGTATCGTAAAAGTAAAAAACCATAATTATGTTACGACGTTCTTATTACACGGAATTAAAGCGCACTGGGACATTATTTTGAGCATTTTTATATACAGGGTGGCCCATTCGAATCGGTCAGTATGGAAAAGTCTGAAACTATAAGGCATACGAAGATTTGTTCTTAGGAACTATGTCACCGATTTTGATAAATAGAAAAACTGCATTCATACATTTGAAAAAAAAACTGTACCCAGCTAGGGAATCGAACCCGGTTGTTTTAAAAAAAAAACTTACACTATTTTTATTTAGATATCGTTTTGTGTAGGTCTTAAGCTGTAAATTTTTTTGCTTTTTTTTTATCAACGTAGTTTTCATTATTTTTAAAATCGATGACATGGTTCCTAAGACCAAATATTCGTATGTCTTATAGTTTCAGACTTTCCCATACTGACCGATTTGAATAGGCCACCCGGTATACCTTATTTTTTAGTCTGTACAAGTAAATATCACGTCTCACGGCACCTCGTGCGTACTAAGCCTAGTCTGGTGTAGGAACTCGTAATAGCGTGGACTTACCGCGCCTGCGTCGTCGATGAGGTGCGGCAGCGCTTCCCCTTTCATCTCGCTCGCCTCCGACATTATGTGCGCGCGCAGCTGCTTGTTCCTGCAACATTATGATAAAGGATTACTAAAGCTCTCTTCTTCTACTTAGCATTATCCCGACCTTTGTGAGAGCCCGCTATCCAACTACTTTCCCCCTCTTTGCGCGATCCTGTAGGCTTATGATGGTGGTTTGTCGTTGTTGCCGTCAGGTTCTAACAAGTATGTAAGTGCGAAAGTGATGCGTAGCACGATAAATAGATAAAACGGGACCATCATAAGCCACCTGGGCATCTTTTTTATTTTTCTAGAGCGGTTATATCCGAAAAAAATTACTTAATAAAAAAATCTCCATCTCCATACCTACTAAAAGGACTACCTACAGCAAAAAAAAATTACTACTACTTTACTACTAGGAGGTATCCGAAAAATTAATATTTTTCTACATTTTATTCTACCAGTTAGTTGACGTGATTAATATTATGTAGGTATCTATACTTGTACCAAATTGCAAATTTCTAGTATTAACGGCCATTGAGCTATGCTGCGGCCAGACAGACGTAGGTACATGGCGAAACATAGGGATTCCTAGTTTACTACGGAATCCTAAAACTGAGACCACCGGCTGAATTATGTCAAAATAGTTACCCCCTTATTCGTAAAGCCTTCCAACTTAACAAGCCGCTGAATACAAGACAATAGGTATTTAGTTTTGTGTACTTATTGGTAAGACCGAAAGGGACAAACAATACTTACCGGCTTGCTAAGTTAGCAGACGTTTATGAATAAAGGTCTTCGCACACTATATCAACTCCACACCCACTCGACTCAAGTCTAATCATTGAAATTTAAACCCTGTGCCATATGTTCAAGGTTTAATTTCAAAAAATGATATTAAAGTAGTGTACGACGAGTGGCCTACGCATCGTACATACACTAAAGGTTAATCCCGACTCTTTTGTCACGCAACGTGTGGTTGTCCACGCAACGACTATGCGTTTGCGACTGACGTGTATCGAGTAACCATTTTCATTGCCCACTCGTTGACGCCGCGTTGTCCACTAGTGACCATTGGGTGGATCAACTAGTTGGCTACTCATTGTGAGTGTGAGGCGAGTTGCTGCCGCGTTGGCGTGGAGTTGTTATAGTGTGCGAAGACCTTTAAGTTGGATCTCTCTCCCTCAGTAGCAGACTCTCAACGACGAGCCACTAGCGACGCGCCGACAGCCGCGCACCGAGCACCAGCCTGTCTCTCTCTCCATCTGTCTTCCTTTTCAGACTTTGCCTTGCCTTAACTTGCCTTAACCGCATCATCATCACCAAAATTATTTTCTCTCTCGCCATGCCTATGGAAAATCTTCCTTCAACAGCCTCTCAACACCGTCCCCAAATGACGGCGCAACGACCGTCCCACCCTTGTGGGATGCGACCCGGCCACAGCTGCAGTAGCGGAAACGCGGGAGCAGCCACACATACTCCTCGTTTGTATATGCAAAAATAACTCAAACTCATAACGGGGGTGTTTACGGGACACTTTGGGGTCAAAACTCTCTTGGCCAAAATGGGTCTTTCTGACAGCATAGACTGTAGAATGTGTGGCGAAGAAGAAGAGACAATGAAACACTTGATGTGCGAATGTCATGCCCTCGCCAGACAAAGGACGAAAGACTTCGGAACTAGTTATCTGGAACCGAAGGAGGTCAAAACGCTACCGCCAGGGTCCATCCTCAAACATATTGAGTTCATAGAACAATCCCTGGGGTAGGCGAAACAGGGGGCAGTTACACATACTCCTCGTTTGTATATGCAAAAATAACGCAAACTCATAACGGGGGTGTTTACGGGACATTTTGGGGTCAAAACTCTCTTGGCCAAAATGGGTCTTTCTGACAGCATAGACTGTAGAATGTGTGGCGAAGAAGAAGAGACAATGAAACACTTGATGTGCGAATGTCATGCCCTCGCCAGACAAAGGACGAAAGACTTCGGAACTAGTTATCTGGAGCCCATCCTCAAACATATTGAGTTGATAGAACAATCCCTGGGGTAGGCGAAACAGGGGGCAGTTACACAAAAGATCCCAATGGGTCGAAGTGTATCCCCGCAAATAAGATAAGATAAGATCGTTTGTATATTCAGTTCAGTAGGTTGTTAGTTACCTGGCGTCGAGCTGCATGATGTGGTTGTGCGCGTGCGCCAGCTGGCTGGTGGCGGCGGCGAGGCGCTCCTCCAGCGCCGCGGACTCCACGCACTTCACCGAGTACTTCTCGCTGAGCGACAGGATTTCTCGCTTTATCTCTTCCATCTCTTGCCTGTGGACATACAAATTTAAAATTAAAATTAACTTCTTATGGAAGCCCCGTTAACGAGGGCAATTCGCACTATAAATAAAGTTGCGCTCGAGATAGACATTTTTACATGCTCCCTGAATGATCTCACAAAGGCCACTATGTTAATTTTAGTTTAAGTGTTGTTTTATATACTGACAATAACTGTATTATTGTTTGGTTCGCTTATCTATCGCATTAGGAAAACCTGTAAAGATAGATTTAAGTTGTTATTTACCAATAAAAAAAAAATCATAAAAATCTGCTTAGCTACCTCAAGATCTGCAAGATCAAGTATAAGTCTCTTCTCGGAAACAATGAAATGGTGGAATTATGCACTCATTTGGAACTCTACTCAAGTGTTGTGCTTATGATTGGTAGATTCAATAACATTTTCTTTTAATATACCTACGCTACCGTCAACTATTAGCCTTACATTTCCATATACAACTTTTATGCAAAAGTGTAAGGTTAACAATTTCGTACCAATAACAGCCGTTCGGTCGCTGATCAATAGGTTTTTCCCTATAAGACTAGCGGGTTGCGGTTTTTTGTCATTTGTCTCTATGTGTAACGCCGGAGTGACGCGGAACGATGCACGCCCCGTTTCGAGCGTATACTCAGACATCAGGGCGCTTAGCCAAGTTGCCAATCGCTAGCGCTTAATCGTCAATCGTAAGCGAAAGGCAGCAAGCTGTCTTTGTCGCACTAATAGGAAAGAGTGACAGAGAGAGAAAACTAACAATACGCTAGCGATTGGCAACTTGGCTAAGCATACTGTTGACGTTGACATCACTTAAGGTTGCACTCCGGATTGCAATTGTTTGCATTTTAAATCTTAAGGTTGTACCAAACCGTTAAATCGTTCGGTTAAATGTATTGTATGGGAAGTTTCACACCGCTAATCTTTGACGGTCTGTCAACATTTATTGATTTGTACTCACTGGTGCCGTGAACTCAGCTGTGACAGCTCGCCATGCTGCCCTCTGCTGAGGAACTCCGCTTTAAACTTGTCGACCTCGCGGCGGACTTCGTTCTCGTGAGCTTTGCGCATCGCGTCCAGCGCTGCCAGCGTCGCGCGGGTCTCTTCTGCCAGTGCTTGCTCTTTGTCCAGCCTGGAAGATTGCAATAAAAAAAGTTTTAAACGGTCTTAGTGTGGCCGACTTTTCAGTAGAAAAGATGGGTAATCCTAAAAATGTAGGCGCGAAGTTTTGACTTCCCATGAATTCAAAAAGACGACAGTCTTTTTTACTGCACGTGAATGTTAGACAGAGTATAAAAAAACCTTCAGATCTGTGCCTACACAAGGTGTAGGTACCAAAAATAGTTGTGTGAAGGCCTATTCACTAGTTATCATATTCTGATAAGAAGAAACATTATTTCCTTGGGGGGGTTTGCCTATTTGGGCGACTGGCGTCATACAAAAAACCTTTCTCACACAATACTCGCAGTTGTTTCCTCCTGTGTATATGTGTATGCTTTATGGTCCCTTATTACCTCGCAGTTGCTTCCTCCTGGGTCACAGCTTTATGGTCGCTGTTGGTGCCTCTAAGTAAAACTACTTATTAATAGTTTACCATTTTAATTATAGATAAGGTACAATCGAGAGGTTCTTATTTATGTCTAGGACACGAGCGGCGGCTTCAGTGGTTAGAAGGAAAGAGAATTTGTAGTCTCGGTGCACCGCTGCGTGTGGTGTCGTGTGCGCGCAACCTGGGCGCTGTTGTCGCGCTCTCGGAGCCGTCTGATTCGCTACCGACGGTCGTCTGGATTGGTCAACGCCGGTGCCAGTGTTACCAGGCGTTAACAGTCACTTACCTCAGTTGCTCGCGCTCCGCTCGGTGTTTCTCTTCCATCTCGCGCACGATGCGGCGGTGCGAGCTCTCCATGGCGAGCAAGCCTTTCTCGCATAAAGCTCGCAGTTGCTCGATCTCTTGTTGGTAGCGCGCGCGCAGGCCGTCTCCGTGCGCGTCAGCTGACACTGCGCTCTGGAAAATTTTGGGTTTGACTAGTTTAAAAAAAAAATATCTAAAATCAAGCTATGTTATGTATGTTGATGCCAATTGTACATTTTTATGACTAATATTTGTGAAGGCTTTTTCAGATGCCCGGAAATTTTCGTAGAAGTTAGCTAGTTTTAATATTCACCAGACGAAAACTGCTTTAGGAAATGGGATCGAAAATAAAGTCCATTTTTTCTTGAAATGTAACGCTTTCTATATAACTTGTGTTACATGTTATTGCACTATTAGAACTTATTAAGATACTAAAGGATGACACCTATTCTCTTTATCTTAAGTTCCATGTTCTCTGATATTTGGAATCGCCCTTATGGTCAACGTGAGACTGTTTTACTATATCGCTCATATATGATAAAATTGATAAACGTATGCTTTCTTTTAATTCCATGTTACTTAATGGCTGGGATTACACCTGTCTTACGTAAGTTGTAGCACAGAATATATAAAGTACAGAAGGTTCACTGCTTTGATGTTCACAAATGCCGGCTTTTTATGTACCTACACAATTATTATTACCAAACAAAACGGCGCGCGAGGCGACGCGAGCAGCTGAAATGGGCCGTATTGCGTGGCGGAAAGGTCGCTTATAAGCCGCACGCCGTCGAAAACAGGGTTGTCAATTATTGAAAACTAATAAAATAACGAACGGCGCTATGAGGCGTCTGACAAATACATTACTGCAATGATATCTACGGCGTTAATAGCATTCGTCTTGATTCAACAATTTAGTTCATGCGTGATTATAGAATTTACCTACGCATTTCATACACGTGATTCAAAAATATTTGTCTCAACTCGGTCGGCACCTTCTTTGTGCTTCGGCCGCGCGTGCCCGGGCGGCATTGTTTGAGGTGTGAGTAAGATAGCAACACGACCTCGCTAACTTTAGGTGAATATCCATCCGAATAATCCTGATAATAAACACGAACATTCTAAAGATATCTGTAGACAGTATGTGAGGTGTGCAGAAATTAATATATCTGCTTAATGCATTTAAAAATAAAGAATTACGTTAGGTACCTACGCATTCATTACAAAAGCAGCATAAATAAGTAATGGTTTAATCACAATCGTAAGGCAGACGTAACACGGCATTTTCTCTTATATGTACCAGTGTACCTATTTGATATTATGGGAATAAAGTCAGACAACCAAATAATATGCTAGGACAAAAGGCGCGAAATTCAATAAAAGTATGAGAGAACGAAGTATTTTTACATTATTTAAATGTGCCGCTTTTTTACTGACTTTGTCCGAAAATAAACCGTTTTGTCTGTAATTGACTTGAGTTTCTGAGAATTTAATTTACTACGAATGTTTTTTTTTTTTTTTTTTTTTATACCACGTCGGTGGCAAACAAGCATACGGCCCGCCTGATGGAAAGCAGTCACCGTAGGTAATAAGTGTATTATTATGTTCCTTACTTTTTAGTATCTCTCTGACGCATCGGCTGTGCGAAAAACGCGTCATGATAATTAACATTATTATTATTGCAACATGCTGCTATGCAGTATATTTGCGGCATTTTCATTTAAGATGCGATTGTATAAAATAATCCTAATATTTGCAAGCCATTTATTTCGCGATACGTGACGAGCCAGCGTTGTAAATTTAAACGTGCGTTCCGAGACAGCGCGCGCCAACCATTGAATAGACCACGGAGACGGGGCGCTCTGCATGTACTTGTAGCCGCGCGACGGAATCGCGGAGTGACACCCCCCTTGGTTGTAGGGACGGAGGTATTCACCTCTCATTCCTTAGTATAGCTCCGTCCCTACAACTTACGTTAGAACTCACAGGTGCAATCCAGGCCTATTACCTAATTCCGAATAACGATATATTCTGAATTAGTACAAGAAAATACCTTACAAGGAAAACACACTCTAATAGACAAGTAACATACCCCCTTATTCATAAACGTTTGCTAACTTAACAAGCCGCTAATAATTGTTTGTCCCTTTTGCTCTTATGGATACATTATTAAGACCGAAAGGGTCAAATGATTATTAGCGGCTTGTTAAGTTAACATGGATAAGGGGGTTAATTATTGTGTTTATATGTATCTATCTATTATATATATCGTTCGCCT
>JALPQI010030871.1:0-104369 GCA_025490895.1 Thaumatotibia leucotreta
TACATCATTTCACTTTTAATATTTGTCTACCTGCGAAATGAGATGCAGTAAAATTGTATAATACCTACTGCTAATGATTATTACATGACATTTAGGGGCTGTGGGAAATTGGAACCTTGAAAATTAAGTTCATTCAATTCATGTTATTTCTTTAAATTCATTGAGTAATCCAACTTGACCTAAATACTATTTCATTATTCATTTATTCAAGTAAAAATATTTGTAACATCGACTCCACTGCTCCCGGTTCAATCAATGCCAGTAAAATCTCTAATCATGTGCTGACCCTACAGTGATAAACCAGTCTCCAGTGGCGCTAAGTGATTACGCAACAGTTCGCTAGATGGCGCTGTCCCAACGTCACGTTTACCTGGAGTCCGCTTCCAGACGCCGGCCAGCTGCAGCAGGCGCGGCCGCGCCGAGCGCCCATGCTGTTAGTGCACCCAATCAACCATGTACTAACGATACTGTATTCGCACCGAACTGAACTATTACCAGTGTTACGCTTTCAGAGATAAAGCCTTATCCTCTTACTGCCTTATTCATAACCGTTCCCTAACGTAGCAAGCTGGTAAGTATTGTTTGTCCCTTTCACTCTTATACATATTTATAAAGCCGAAAGGGACAAACAATACTTGGGCTGCTAAGTTAGGAGTCGTTTATGAAAACGGGGGTTTTTGTTTAAAGGACCATTATCTCCATTTTAGTTACAATTTTATTTGTTTCTTTCTAATAGGTACTACCATTGTCAAAGTGAGATACGGGCATTTTAACTGAATTGATGGAATTTAATCGGTTTAATGAATTAATTGTTAATATTTTGGGTACGTACTTGTTTGAACATATTTTTATTTACAACATGGTATACAGTTTGGAATACACAAAGTAGAATAAACACTATCCACAAAAATTAAATTATAATTAAATAAACTACAAATAATAATAAAAATGCCCCAAATCGCTTCCAATGGGCAGTGTGCCAAACGATAGTAAATGTATGGAAAATTATCACGTGACTTATTGTTTCTACATGTCTTTCCTGTACTATTTCTGAGTTTACGTGTGAGGTATCGATAGGTATACAATTTGCATCTTAGTTATTACAACAGAAATAGCTATTAAAATGAATAATGTTGTTTTTTACAAGAACACTAATGTATAGGTGGGGATTTTCGGTGACTCACTTCATAAAAAAGATGGCTTTACTTCGCTTAATGATCACCACAAACGTGACTCATATGAAGTTTCGCAAAGTCGTCATTATTTCGTTGCGTAATATTATAAAACTTTTTAAAATAGTTTCAGTTCGGTTTAAAACAGATGAAGGATAATTGAAATGCGAGATATATTTTCGATATTTACATAACGGGTGCTATATGTTTTTGTATATGGGTGGATACCGTGTTGGACACTTTTAGCTGTGACAAGTACCAGTAATGGACTCTTTCAACCATAGGAATATACGGTATTGAATTAACTATTGCAATGCAAATCACCACTCTTAGTTTATTTAAAATGATAATTCCACAAGATTGATACGCGTATCACTAATTCTTTTGAGTGTTTTTAAATTAAATGAATAATAGTTAAGTGTCCGTATATCCGGCCTAGCCATATAGGTTGTATGTGGACGCTTAAATCTACTCAATTTATACAGTGTGTGTCTATGATACTGGCTTCGAAACCGAGGAATGCGATGCAGATTTCTAGCCAAACCGTGAACATTATTCGATTCAAAATGCTAATCTTAAAAGTAAAGCTTTCTAAGAAAAGATAATTGAGAAGCAATGTATTTTAAAATGAATCGTTAATTTGCACTTGACAATTACAGATCGCAGTCATTAACGTTTGACATTTCCAAATAGTAGTACACGCGTTACATTGATCGTTCGGAGGAAATGAAATTACAATTCAATTTAATTAATCCGCAAACAATTCAATTTAATTATTTGTCAAATGTACTTGAAAACGATTGCTAGTAATGCGTATTATACCCATTTTCGTAAAAGCCCGGGTCATGGAAACACACTGTATAAGAAACATACAACAGAGTTGGTAATTTTATTGGTGTTACAGTCTTGTAGATTTACCCAGAATAAGAGTGAATATATATATTTTGGGTGTCCGTCCATCACTGATGTTGTCTCCATAATATTTATAAATGTAGATTGTAGAGAGCAAATTGAAACTGAGACGTAATGCAATAATATGTTGGCATGAAGGTTATTCGATGGCGTGCGATATGCGTGCAAGCGTGGCCGATCTATGGTATATGGTCTATGGAAGCTGTAAGCTTGGCTGTTTAAGCTGTGCCGTGGTCCTTGTGAGGTGACGTGAGACTTCATTCTTTCTAGAAACTTGTACTATGACGTTAAAAGTAAAATAATATTATGTGTATCTGGTTATTAGGTCATTACGTCCTCAGGTATTTGAAACGCTTAATTTGAATTGGATTTCATTATCGGTTAATTAGTAACTGAGGTTATTGCCTCTTGTCTATAGAGACTAAAAATAAGATTAGGAGTAAATGCTAGAACATTTGTTTTATTTTCTAAAAGTTACAATATGGGTGAATGGTATTTTGATTTCTATGCTCGTTTAAAATAAAATTGTGAACGTGGTAACAACAAAATTTCTGATGATCAATAACTAGCTCAAAGATAAACATTTGCATCTAATTGGCAAACTTTTTTACTCTGGTACCGAACGGGAAAATTACTACGGATACACGTAAAAAGAAATCACTGCGGGGAGAAAGCTTTTACTAGTGACTATTATTAACAACTACCAATACACACTCAAGTGCAAAAATATGTATCGTAAAAGTAAAAAACCATAATTATGTTACGACGTTCTTATTACACGGAATTAAAGCGCACTGGGACATTATTTTGAGCATTTTTATATACAGGGTGGCCCATTCGAATCGGTCAGTATGGAAAAGTCTGAAACTATAAGGCATACGAAGATTTGTTCTTAGGAACTATGTCACCGATTTTGATAAATAGAAAAACTGCATTCATACATTTGAAAAAAAAACTGTACCCAGCTAGGGAATCGAACCCGGTTGTTTTAAAAAAAAAACTTACACTATTTTTATTTAGATATCGTTTTGTGTAGGTCTTAAGCTGTAAATTTTTTTGCTTTTTTTTTATCAACGTAGTTTTCATTATTTTTAAAATCGATGACATGGTTCCTAAGACCAAATATTCGTATGTCTTATAGTTTCAGACTTTCCCATACTGACCGATTTGAATAGGCCACCCGGTATACCTTATTTTTTAGTCTGTACAAGTAAATATCACGTCTCACGGCACCTCGTGCGTACTAAGCCTAGTCTGGTGTAGGAACTCGTAATAGCGTGGACTTACCGCGCCTGCGTCGTCGATGAGGTGCGGCAGCGCTTCCCCTTTCATCTCGCTCGCCTCCGACATTATGTGCGCGCGCAGCTGCTTGTTCCTGCAACATTATGATAAAGGATTACTAAAGCTCTCTTCTTCTACTTAGCATTATCCCGACCTTTGTGAGAGCCCGCTATCCAACTACTTTCCCCCTCTTTGCGCGATCCTGTAGGCTTATGATGGTGGTTTGTCGTTGTTGCCGTCAGGTTCTAACAAGTATGTAAGTGCGAAAGTGATGCGTAGCACGATAAATAGATAAAACGGGACCATCATAAGCCACCTGGGCATCTTTTTTATTTTTCTAGAGCGGTTATATCCGAAAAAAATTACTTAATAAAAAAATCTCCATCTCCATACCTACTAAAAGGACTACCTACAGCAAAAAAAAATTACTACTACTTTACTACTAGGAGGTATCCGAAAAATTAATATTTTTCTACATTTTATTCTACCAGTTAGTTGACGTGATTAATATTATGTAGGTATCTATACTTGTACCAAATTGCAAATTTCTAGTATTAACGGCCATTGAGCTATGCTGCGGCCAGACAGACGTAGGTACATGGCGAAACATAGGGATTCCTAGTTTACTACGGAATCCTAAAACTGAGACCACCGGCTGAATTATGTCAAAATAGTTACCCCCTTATTCGTAAAGCCTTCCAACTTAACAAGCCGCTGAATACAAGACAATAGGTATTTAGTTTTGTGTACTTATTGGTAAGACCGAAAGGGACAAACAATACTTACCGGCTTGCTAAGTTAGCAGACGTTTATGAATAAAGGTCTTCGCACACTATATCAACTCCACACCCACTCGACTCAAGTCTAATCATTGAAATTTAAACCCTGTGCCATATGTTCAAGGTTTAATTTCAAAAAATGATATTAAAGTAGTGTACGACGAGTGGCCTACGCATCGTACATACACTAAAGGTTAATCCCGACTCTTTTGTCACGCAACGTGTGGTTGTCCACGCAACGACTATGCGTTTGCGACTGACGTGTATCGAGTAACCATTTTCATTGCCCACTCGTTGACGCCGCGTTGTCCACTAGTGACCATTGGGTGGATCAACTAGTTGGCTACTCATTGTGAGTGTGAGGCGAGTTGCTGCCGCGTTGGCGTGGAGTTGTTATAGTGTGCGAAGACCTTTAAGTTGGATCTCTCTCCCTCAGTAGCAGACTCTCAACGACGAGCCACTAGCGACGCGCCGACAGCCGCGCACCGAGCACCAGCCTGTCTCTCTCTCCATCTGTCTTCCTTTTCAGACTTTGCCTTGCCTTAACTTGCCTTAACCGCATCATCATCACCAAAATTATTTTCTCTCTCGCCATGCCTATGGAAAATCTTCCTTCAACAGCCTCTCAACACCGTCCCCAAATGACGGCGCAACGACCGTCCCACCCTTGTGGGATGCGACCCGGCCACAGCTGCAGTAGCGGAAACGCGGGAGCAGCCACACATACTCCTCGTTTGTATATGCAAAAATAACTCAAACTCATAACGGGGGTGTTTACGGGACACTTTGGGGTCAAAACTCTCTTGGCCAAAATGGGTCTTTCTGACAGCATAGACTGTAGAATGTGTGGCGAAGAAGAAGAGACAATGAAACACTTGATGTGCGAATGTCATGCCCTCGCCAGACAAAGGACGAAAGACTTCGGAACTAGTTATCTGGAACCGAAGGAGGTCAAAACGCTACCGCCAGGGTCCATCCTCAAACATATTGAGTTCATAGAACAATCCCTGGGGTAGGCGAAACAGGGGGCAGTTACACATACTCCTCGTTTGTATATGCAAAAATAACGCAAACTCATAACGGGGGTGTTTACGGGACATTTTGGGGTCAAAACTCTCTTGGCCAAAATGGGTCTTTCTGACAGCATAGACTGTAGAATGTGTGGCGAAGAAGAAGAGACAATGAAACACTTGATGTGCGAATGTCATGCCCTCGCCAGACAAAGGACGAAAGACTTCGGAACTAGTTATCTGGAGCCCATCCTCAAACATATTGAGTTGATAGAACAATCCCTGGGGTAGGCGAAACAGGGGGCAGTTACACAAAAGATCCCAATGGGTCGAAGTGTATCCCCGCAAATAAGATAAGATAAGATCGTTTGTATATTCAGTTCAGTAGGTTGTTAGTTACCTGGCGTCGAGCTGCATGATGTGGTTGTGCGCGTGCGCCAGCTGGCTGGTGGCGGCGGCGAGGCGCTCCTCCAGCGCCGCGGACTCCACGCACTTCACCGAGTACTTCTCGCTGAGCGACAGGATTTCTCGCTTTATCTCTTCCATCTCTTGCCTGTGGACATACAAATTTAAAATTAAAATTAACTTCTTATGGAAGCCCCGTTAACGAGGGCAATTCGCACTATAAATAAAGTTGCGCTCGAGATAGACATTTTTACATGCTCCCTGAATGATCTCACAAAGGCCACTATGTTAATTTTAGTTTAAGTGTTGTTTTATATACTGACAATAACTGTATTATTGTTTGGTTCGCTTATCTATCGCATTAGGAAAACCTGTAAAGATAGATTTAAGTTGTTATTTACCAATAAAAAAAAAATCATAAAAATCTGCTTAGCTACCTCAAGATCTGCAAGATCAAGTATAAGTCTCTTCTCGGAAACAATGAAATGGTGGAATTATGCACTCATTTGGAACTCTACTCAAGTGTTGTGCTTATGATTGGTAGATTCAATAACATTTTCTTTTAATATACCTACGCTACCGTCAACTATTAGCCTTACATTTCCATATACAACTTTTATGCAAAAGTGTAAGGTTAACAATTTCGTACCAATAACAGCCGTTCGGTCGCTGATCAATAGGTTTTTCCCTATAAGACTAGCGGGTTGCGGTTTTTTGTCATTTGTCTCTATGTGTAACGCCGGAGTGACGCGGAACGATGCACGCCCCGTTTCGAGCGTATACTCAGACATCAGGGCGCTTAGCCAAGTTGCCAATCGCTAGCGCTTAATCGTCAATCGTAAGCGAAAGGCAGCAAGCTGTCTTTGTCGCACTAATAGGAAAGAGTGACAGAGAGAGAAAACTAACAATACGCTAGCGATTGGCAACTTGGCTAAGCATACTGTTGACGTTGACATCACTTAAGGTTGCACTCCGGATTGCAATTGTTTGCATTTTAAATCTTAAGGTTGTACCAAACCGTTAAATCGTTCGGTTAAATGTATTGTATGGGAAGTTTCACACCGCTAATCTTTGACGGTCTGTCAACATTTATTGATTTGTACTCACTGGTGCCGTGAACTCAGCTGTGACAGCTCGCCATGCTGCCCTCTGCTGAGGAACTCCGCTTTAAACTTGTCGACCTCGCGGCGGACTTCGTTCTCGTGAGCTTTGCGCATCGCGTCCAGCGCTGCCAGCGTCGCGCGGGTCTCTTCTGCCAGTGCTTGCTCTTTGTCCAGCCTGGAAGATTGCAATAAAAAAAGTTTTAAACGGTCTTAGTGTGGCCGACTTTTCAGTAGAAAAGATGGGTAATCCTAAAAATGTAGGCGCGAAGTTTTGACTTCCCATGAATTCAAAAAGACGACAGTCTTTTTTACTGCACGTGAATGTTAGACAGAGTATAAAAAAACCTTCAGATCTGTGCCTACACAAGGTGTAGGTACCAAAAATAGTTGTGTGAAGGCCTATTCACTAGTTATCATATTCTGATAAGAAGAAACATTATTTCCTTGGGGGGGTTTGCCTATTTGGGCGACTGGCGTCATACAAAAAACCTTTCTCACACAATACTCGCAGTTGTTTCCTCCTGTGTATATGTGTATGCTTTATGGTCCCTTATTACCTCGCAGTTGCTTCCTCCTGGGTCACAGCTTTATGGTCGCTGTTGGTGCCTCTAAGTAAAACTACTTATTAATAGTTTACCATTTTAATTATAGATAAGGTACAATCGAGAGGTTCTTATTTATGTCTAGGACACGAGCGGCGGCTTCAGTGGTTAGAAGGAAAGAGAATTTGTAGTCTCGGTGCACCGCTGCGTGTGGTGTCGTGTGCGCGCAACCTGGGCGCTGTTGTCGCGCTCTCGGAGCCGTCTGATTCGCTACCGACGGTCGTCTGGATTGGTCAACGCCGGTGCCAGTGTTACCAGGCGTTAACAGTCACTTACCTCAGTTGCTCGCGCTCCGCTCGGTGTTTCTCTTCCATCTCGCGCACGATGCGGCGGTGCGAGCTCTCCATGGCGAGCAAGCCTTTCTCGCATAAAGCTCGCAGTTGCTCGATCTCTTGTTGGTAGCGCGCGCGCAGGCCGTCTCCGTGCGCGTCAGCTGACACTGCGCTCTGGAAAATTTTGGGTTTGACTAGTTTAAAAAAAAAATATCTAAAATCAAGCTATGTTATGTATGTTGATGCCAATTGTACATTTTTATGACTAATATTTGTGAAGGCTTTTTCAGATGCCCGGAAATTTTCGTAGAAGTTAGCTAGTTTTAATATTCACCAGACGAAAACTGCTTTAGGAAATGGGATCGAAAATAAAGTCCATTTTTTCTTGAAATGTAACGCTTTCTATATAACTTGTGTTACATGTTATTGCACTATTAGAACTTATTAAGATACTAAAGGATGACACCTATTCTCTTTATCTTAAGTTCCATGTTCTCTGATATTTGGAATCGCCCTTATGGTCAACGTGAGACTGTTTTACTATATCGCTCATATATGATAAAATTGATAAACGTATGCTTTCTTTTAATTCCATGTTACTTAATGGCTGGGATTACACCTGTCTTACGTAAGTTGTAGCACAGAATATATAAAGTACAGAAGGTTCACTGCTTTGATGTTCACAAATGCCGGCTTTTTATGTACCTACACAATTATTATTACCAAACAAAACGGCGCGCGAGGCGACGCGAGCAGCTGAAATGGGCCGTATTGCGTGGCGGAAAGGTCGCTTATAAGCCGCACGCCGTCGAAAACAGGGTTGTCAATTATTGAAAACTAATAAAATAACGAACGGCGCTATGAGGCGTCTGACAAATACATTACTGCAATGATATCTACGGCGTTAATAGCATTCGTCTTGATTCAACAATTTAGTTCATGCGTGATTATAGAATTTACCTACGCATTTCATACACGTGATTCAAAAATATTTGTCTCAACTCGGTCGGCACCTTCTTTGTGCTTCGGCCGCGCGTGCCCGGGCGGCATTGTTTGAGGTGTGAGTAAGATAGCAACACGACCTCGCTAACTTTAGGTGAATATCCATCCGAATAATCCTGATAATAAACACGAACATTCTAAAGATATCTGTAGACAGTATGTGAGGTGTGCAGAAATTAATATATCTGCTTAATGCATTTAAAAATAAAGAATTACGTTAGGTACCTACGCATTCATTACAAAAGCAGCATAAATAAGTAATGGTTTAATCACAATCGTAAGGCAGACGTAACACGGCATTTTCTCTTATATGTACCAGTGTACCTATTTGATATTATGGGAATAAAGTCAGACAACCAAATAATATGCTAGGACAAAAGGCGCGAAATTCAATAAAAGTATGAGAGAACGAAGTATTTTTACATTATTTAAATGTGCCGCTTTTTTACTGACTTTGTCCGAAAATAAACCGTTTTGTCTGTAATTGACTTGAGTTTCTGAGAATTTAATTTACTACGAATGTTTTTTTTTTTTTTTTTTTTTATACCACGTCGGTGGCAAACAAGCATACGGCCCGCCTGATGGAAAGCAGTCACCGTAGGTAATAAGTGTATTATTATGTTCCTTACTTTTTAGTATCTCTCTGACGCATCGGCTGTGCGAAAAACGCGTCATGATAATTAACATTATTATTATTGCAACATGCTGCTATGCAGTATATTTGCGGCATTTTCATTTAAGATGCGATTGTATAAAATAATCCTAATATTTGCAAGCCATTTATTTCGCGATACGTGACGAGCCAGCGTTGTAAATTTAAACGTGCGTTCCGAGACAGCGCGCGCCAACCATTGAATAGACCACGGAGACGGGGCGCTCTGCATGTACTTGTAGCCGCGCGACGGAATCGCGGAGTGACACCCCCTTGGTTGTAGGGACGGAGGTATTCACCTCTCATTCCTTAGTATAGCTCCGTCCCTACAACTTACGTTAGAACTCACAGGTGCAATCCAGGCCTATTACCTAATTCCGAATAACGATATATTCTGAATTAGTACAAGAAAATACCTTACAAGGAAAACACACTCTAATAGACAAGTAACATACCCCCTTATTCATAAACGTTTGCTAACTTAACAAGCCGCTAATAATTGTTTGTCCCTTTTGCTCTTATGGATACATTATTAAGACCGAAAGGGTCAAATGATTATTAGCGGCTTGTTAAGTTAACATGGATAAGGGGGTTAATTATTGTGTTTATATGTATCTATCTATTATATATATCGTCGCCTGGTATCCACATCACAAACCTTAATTGAGCTTACCGTGGGACTAGGTTGATTTGTGTAAGATTTCCCAAGATATTTATTTAATAAATATTATTTAATAAATAAAAAATGGTACTTACTTGATTACTGACCTGGTAAGCCGCCCTCAAGCTATCCAACTGCGCGCTATACTCCGAATCAAGCGCCGCCAACCGTCGTTGCAGCGTCCTCGCGCGCTCGCGCAACGCGCCGCGCTCGCGTTCATGTTGCGCAAGCAGCGCAGCCCTGGCGCGCCGCGCCGCTGCCAGCGCACCCGCCTGCTGTGCGCGGGCGCTCTCGCCGCGCGCGCGCTCGGCCTGCAGCCTGCCACACGCCAGCACATCACTAATCGGTTAGGGAGAGTTAGTTTGTGCACAGGTTGTCGCAGGGAAAAGGTGGAGTTTTAAGTTTAGGGGATTAATCCGTAGGCCATATTCGGTAATCGACAGACACGGAAAAGTACATTACGACACAAGTGCGAAAAACACGAGTGGCGATGTGTTAAAACACGACCGATAGGGAGTGTTTTAAATCGACACGAGTTAAGAATTTCGTTTTTGCACGTGTCTCGTACGACGTTTTTTAGTACAGATGGCCCTCCGAAGTTTTGGACCTGACGTAAAATGACACACTTCTCGCACTAGAGCCTAAAAATTAAAAAACACACCATCTGTACTAAAAATGAGTATTTCTTATTTCGTTTGACAGGTGTGTCGCGATCGTGTTCCAATTTTAAGGGTTTCTAGGAAGTCCAGCATTTTGATACTTATTTTTCATAAATCTAAATGAGAAATACCCAAATACTAAACTTATGACCTAGAAATATTCATAAAATATTGGCAAATTAGTGTCCGATTTCATGCTGATTGGCAAATTAGTGTCCTA
The DNA here is from genome assembly GCA_025490895.1 of Thaumatotibia leucotreta. NCBI lineage: Eukaryota > Metazoa > Arthropoda > Insecta > Lepidoptera > Tortricidae > Thaumatotibia > Thaumatotibia leucotreta. Next base: position 10,731 of record JALPQI010030871.1, read on the forward strand.
TTTCATGCTGTATCGGAAAAAATAATTTCCACCACGTATTTGTAGATATGTATATTTTTACGGGCAAGTGCTGTTTTGTGTCTACTTGACAAGTTTTGTTAAAGTTTTACATCAATATTGTCGATACCTGGTCATGTTGATAAGCTTCGCTTTGAGACTAATTCTCATATGTACATTCTGCCTACTAAAATATCAGAGTTTAGATGGAACAGCTTTTTTTGCGGATTGGCCACATTAAATGGACTTTCGGCATAAGTTACGAATTAATCCTCTAAAGTTTTAACGGTGAAAAAATTTAACATGAAGATATTTATGCGGAAAGAAAAATAACTTTAGAATTTAGTAAGTAGTTACAGGAATCAGTGTGACTTGGTACAGATTTCATCAGATAACCAGAAGTGAAACAGCCGAAGTCATATATCAGCCGCACACAATTTATATGAAATTTTTCTTAAAATGATCATCATTATCATCGTGTGTATCATCTGATGGAACCTTTTGAAGAACAAAGTGAAATATTAGTTACAAGATGGTAGAAATTGATAACATTGAGCAGGTAAGTGCAAGTTATGAAATACATAGAACTAACCATTCTTTATTCCAACGTGTTTAAAGTGCATGATCAGTTAACTATATTGACGATACTAGAGATCTAAATGCAAGGCCTGGATGCTTAGCAAAGTTGCCAATCGCTAACGCTTAGTAGCGTATCGTAGTTTTCCCTCTCTGTCCCTCTTTCATATTAGTGCGTCAAAGACAGTTAGCTGCCTTTCGTTTACGATTGACGATAAAGCATTAGCGATTGGCAACTTGGCTAAGCACCCTGAGTGGCGAGCGGCGTGTCCGGCGGGGCATCGAGCATCCAAGGAATTTGGACGGCGTGCACTCAGGCCACTCACAATACGATTGCATTTGTTTAACTTGGACCACCCGCCGCACGCTCCGCTTGAGCGTACACTCAGTATGCACACTAAGACACGGATATTGAACTCACCTGTCTAGCGCGTCCTGAAGCTGCTTGCAGTGCTGGCACGGGACCAGCGCTTGCAGAGCCTCGACGCGCTCGCGCAGCGCTTCCACGCGCGCCAGCACCCCGCCCCCCTCCCGGCCCGGCCCCGCCCCCTCCCGGCCCGGCGCCGCCCCCGCGCCGAGCGCGCCGCACACCGCCGCCACCGCCGCCTCCGCCCGCTCGAGGCTCTCGCCGATCTTCGTCAAGTCTTCACTGTTACCCGAACAGTCACTGGAGAAGAGCGCGCGGCACTCGTTCGAGAAGTGTTGGAAGAGGTACACGAACTCCGCCTCTTGGGTGGGGTCCGCGTCCAGGGAGGATATCGCGTCCGTCGAACGGGCGGCCGGGTCCTGAGGGGCCGAAGCTCGGAACGTCCCCTCGACGACCGCCACCCGCGCGTCCACTAAAGCCTTATGCGCTAGAACTTCGGCTAGCTGCTGCAGCAACACGCGCGAGTCTAGACCGGGTGAGCCTTCTTTGCCGCGCCGCTCGCCGAGACATTCGCGGTATCTAGCCGCGATGTCGCGCACGGCCGCGTCCATCTCGCATCGCAGGTGATCGTGCGCCGCCTGCCACCATAGTTCTAAATCGGCACGATCTTGAGCCGTTAAAGTTAATCGTCCCGAGCGCGCGCGGTCAAGATTTTCCTCGCACAGTTGTGCCGCTCGGCCGAGGGCGCGCGCGACCTCCGCTTGGACTAGCTCCGCGCCGAGAGCGTCGCGCGCGGCCGCCCAGGCTTCGCGTACTCTGGCGGCCTCTAGGCCGGAGCGTTGTTCGGAGTCGCCGTCGCCGGGGGCGTGGGCGAGCGCCTCGGAGGCGAGCGTGGCGCAGAGCTCGGCCAGCTTGTCGGTCTTGTAGCGGTCGACGGCGGCGGCCACCTCGCGCTGCGACGCCCGCAGCGCCTCCAGGTCCGCGCTCTGGATGATGAGCTCCGAGGCTCGCAAGTCCCTAGCCTCCCGCGTGCTGTTCATGAAGTCGATCTTCCTCGACAGGATCCTCGCCAGGTAGTCCAGCGAGCTCCGAGTGCTGCTGATATTCCGGCAGCTGTCCCCGCTTATCTTACATTTAAGGTTATCGATTAATTGACTAGTTTCGGTTATTTCAGACTTTATTAATCTAGCGAAGAATCTGCTCCCGTTGGACGATTCCAGAGCCTCTTGAATCCTTGTGACCAGGACTGCCTCGTACGCTAGTTTCTCGGCTAAAATTTCTAAGCTCTTCCGCTGCGTGAGCTCGCCCGCTTCGTAAAGTGCCGCTTTCTTCTTGGACAGTTCTAGAAGCTTCGCTCGGAGCTGTTCTTCTAGCTGAACGACCACCTGCGCCACGCTATCATTGGGGTCAATTTCTCCATTGTCACAATCCACGACGCACTTATCAAAGCACTCTTGAAGTCGCTTACTGACGTCGGTCAAACATTTCTCCATGGACTTGATACTGTATTTTTTCTCGAGACTAGGAGAGGGAGATCGCCTGGACTTAGCGGCTCGCATGGCGCTCATTTGGCAGAGACACTCGTTGACCTTGTCGCGAGAGTGGATGACGACGCTCTCAAGGCTCTGCAGCCTATCGAGTAAGTGTCGCTGCGATTGAGTTCCTACACTTTCAGGGGTATCCGTGAAGACTGGACTGTTAGTAGACCGTGTGGCCTGGCTAAGGGACTCGCACGAGTTAGTCAGGTCTCGTCTGTTCTCGAACGCTGAAGCAACTTTGGTTTCTAAGGAAGTTAGTCGGCCGACAATCTTCATAGGCTCAGTGCTGGTGGCGAGAGCGCTGTCGAGTGATTTCCTCCGCAACCGAGCAGCTAGCCTCTTTGCTCTCTTTTCTTCTGACGAACTCTCGGTCTTAGGAGCTTTCTCTTTGGCTGGCGATGCACTCTTTGACGGGGAGTTTATGATAGGAGCAGGTTCTCCCGTTTCTAAAAGTGTGATTTTGTTTTCTAGCTCTGTCAGTTTTTCTTCGACCTCTTTGCCTAATGTGAAGGATTCTCTCCCCTTGAGAGATAAGCTACGCCGCTTTTCTCTGGACTCTGACTTTTGAATTTTGTGTTTTAACGTTCGTACTTGTTTGTCTGAAGCCGTCAGCTTCTGTGTCAAGTCCAGAATCCGAGCGGCCATCAAGTCGATCTCTGACCTACTACACTGCTCCCGTAATTTCATTTCATTCCTTAGCTTCATGTTAGTTACTTCTAGTTCGTCATACATGTTATGAGAATCCCGGAGTTCTTTCTTCATAGTTTTGATTTCCTGTATCGCTTTGACGAACCTCGCTCTAAGCTCAACATATTCTTCTATAAGTCTGTTTTTCTCTAAGGATTCTAAGTCCAGGTTTCTGCTGATATTGCTGAGATCGCTGAGAGAGCCGATGCTCTTTCGTTTCTCTTTGACTGGTGACTCTGACGTCACGCGCCCTTCCAGTTCTCTGATCCTCATGTACAAACCATCGTTCTCCTTTACGCTCTTCATGAGCTTGTCGTTAAGTTCGTTTAGTTCTCGTTGCAATTGTTGCACGTTCTCTTGCGCTGAAGAAAGCTGCTTAGTCAACAGTTCGCAGTGTTCTGTGGATTCTTTTAGGAAGTTTTGGGTTTCTGTTAATTTTGTTTCCCACGTGGTCTTATCTTGGTTATACATCTGTTTTATCGCGTCTAAGTTTTCAGCCTCTTTAGTTCTGATGGATAACTCTTCTTCCTTCTGCTGCAGAGCGGTGACTAGTTCTTCCATTTTCTTTTCCCTAAGAGCAGCCTCTGATTTTAGTTTGCGTAGGCGCGCAAGTTCTGATTCAGCCGCATTGACGTCTGAAAGTGCAAGCTTCAGCTGTTTTCGCAGGTCGTCGATTTCAATAGACTGTTTGTCGATGGTCGATATGTAGCTGCGTTTGCGTGGTTCGTTTGGCTTTTCGTTTTCGTCGACTTCGTCTGGACGACTTTCTTTGGCGGAGTCTATTTCGTCTTTGTCGCTTTTCGGCGCGTCCCTTGGCGGGGTCTGGTGGCATCCTCGCGCACGGACCTTTTCTTTGACTTTGCTGATTGGGGTTCTATTTAAAATAGGTGACGGTGGTGGTTGAGGTGCCATGTCACCCCAGTCGGCGCTGTCTCTTCGTCCTCCTTCGGATGCTGTTCGGTATTCTTCGTCAGACGAGAACGGCGCTGATCTGCTTGTGATAGGGGTCACGGGTGTGATTGGCGAAGTGGATGACTCTGAAGCTTGATCGACGCTATCTTCCCGTAGAAGCAAAGACAGCGGTTTGGACTCTGGTAGCCCGGCAGTGCGACGCATCGCAGACACCCAGTTAGCTCGTATTCCTGCCGTTACCGCTGACAAAACGATATGTTTACCATCCCATGTCTGGAAATGAAATAGGAATAATATTACTGAACTATTAAATTTCAGACTATTAGCATGAGGTCCAGTCAATATTATTAACACGCTTGTTTCCGCAGATACATAAACCCCTTTATTCATGAACGTCTTCTAATTTAAAAAGATGTTAAGTATCGTTTGTCCCTTTCGGTCTTACATTAATATTGATAAGACCGAAAGATACAATGCTTATCGGCTTGCTAAGTTAGGAGACGTTATGAATAAGGGGGTAAGTCGATTAAGCAGCTTTAACGAGTATACTTACCTCAGTCTCAAAAGCGTATCCATTAGTAGACGCCGACGTCGGCAGTTCCACGACCCTCGCGATCCCGCTCAGGTCGATGACCCCATCCATCAGCCCCCTGTGCTCCGCATGAGGATCCCTGAAGTACAGCAACGCGGCGCCTCTCAGCACGAACCAGTGCCGCGACCACCCGCCTGGACCGCGGCGTTGTAGCCAGCCAGCTCTTGCGTGGAGTAGACGTTCAGCTGGTAGCTCCACGCGGCCAGTCTCGTTAGCTTCAGTGGCTTCGACGGCGTCGGTTGGTTCGCTGCCCTCGCTGGCTGAACTGGAACTGCCTTCTTCTGGTGGTACTGCGCCGTCTGGTGAGCCTCGGACCTGGTAGAATACATTAGGGTAATCAGTCCGTCTATAACCATCGGAAAATGCTTTAATGTTTTGCACTAAGCTGCTTACAGGAGGCAGTATGACTAGAGACAACATTTTGCCTTTTATATGTTTTTTTCCAGGTTTTCGTATTGTGATTATGACGCATTGCTTTCTATTTACCTTTCAACGCTTATTTGTTAACCCTGGGATAATAGAGACAAAACTGGTGGATGGTAACTGATTTCTTGCATCCAATTGTATCTACTCTCTTCGGTACTTACTGGGAGTCGATCTGGTTGTAGCCGCGTCGGCCTCTCCAGCGTTGGCGGCAGAGCTCGACGGCTGCGCGGGCGCGTCAGAGACGCGGCGATGTCTCGCAGCTGCTCGTCGTATCGGTGCTGAAGCAGTGGCGATGATACGCTGGCAGCTGTAGGACAGAGACAGGTTCGAGATCAATTCTCATTGAAATAACAACCTCATGTTAAGTGTACCTAGTCGAAGGATACTTTATTCAAGTGGTCCCCGCAAGAAGCACTTTTGAATCGTTAAAATAAATAGTAAATAAAATAAAATAAAAAAACTACTTCCGATTCTAACCCTACGCCATTGACCCGAGAAAAGTTCGGCAAGTAACTCAGCGGGTTTCTCTATCGGGTTTAACCATCCAACCCTCGACATTGGTCCCCTGTATTGTCATGTTAATATTGATCTTGGTGCTGGCTGCTTTGGATCCAGGAGTCAAACTGCAGGCCTAGCCATATGCCATTCAGCAATTGTAGGCGATAACGATAAGCGATGCTTGCTGACCCCCTAAATATTCATAAAACAATGCTTCTGGGTTAGGGTTGGGTCATTGTCAGATTTAGATTTTCGTCTTTTCGGTGGACATACCTAATAGTTAAGGGATTCCTGCACAAATTTTGGGATAAAACAATTAGCGGTACGACTAGGTTCCCCGGTCTATAGCCCCATGCGATCAAATCGTAACATAGATTTATAAAAGCTGTTAACTTTTGACCACCGAGTGGACAACTTTTGTTTTTCGGACTAACAATGTCCCTTCTATGAAATTTTGTCTTAAAACGGACAATCCGATTTCAAAATAATTTTACATTCATGATTTCATGTTACGTTTTTAATGATTCTTTTAATATTTTTGCTTGTTTCATGATGCGTATTTACGGCACAGCATTCCTCAATTTTTTCTATTAGTCCACAAGGGAAATGCCAAGGTTTAGGACAAAATAAAAAAATTGAAAGTACCAATCAGTCACAATACATTGCATGTTGAAGTTACCCGCTGCTGTGAACATTGAACAATCTTGAACAAACAACGCTATTGCGAACATGACGCAACTCGTGTTTCAAAACAATCAGGCGTGTTATTGTTTTGAACTCCCCGTCCGTCCCAGACTTGGATTCGTCACGCGAAAAACAAATTTGCAATGTTGTTAACTTGACCGTTGCGAATTGAAAAGGTACCCAGGTGTAGCTATAAATGCTCGTCACTATTTCAAAGATCATATTTAACTATTGCTTAACAATAGAGGTGATATACTGATATAGGTCAACTAATGGGCTCAAAATGCTTTAGAAAATTAATCTTGCCTATCTTTGACATTGTTCTTATTGATGTTTTTGAATCACACCTACTGGTTCAAGTTTGTGTTGGAGCGGCCATTTAATGCACGTAAAATTACAACTACCGTATGTAGGTACGTGCCGTACCGTACTAGGTACGCGGTTCTAAACTATCTATCGTTATAGTCTGTTAGAGGAAAATTATATTATAATAATTATGTATTATTCAGTAGAGATGGTGCTTTTTTACTAGTGCGAGAAGTGGTTCATTTCTTGTCAGGTTGAAACTTCGCAGGGCATATTGAAAGACGTCGTATTATATTCACGTGCGAAAAGGAAATTCGTAACTCCTTTCGGTCGTATTTTAATTTAACCCCACTCGTTTTCAGCGTTTTTTTTTCGCATTTGTATCGTAATGTGCAGTAGGCCTAGCCAAGATGCCATTGTGTATATACGATAAGCGATAAGTCATGTGACCATAATAATGTATGGAAATGGTCACGTGACTTTTCGTTCGAATCTGTCATACTCATACATTTATTATTATTACTCGTAAGTATACGATTGCAGAATGGCATGGCCAGGCCAGCTGTTCAATGCCGTCTTTACCATAAGGGCACAAGGGGCACGTGCCCAGGGCCCCCATCTTCAGGGGGGCCCCGAAAGAGATCGACAACTTTCCTCACATATTCTGAATATTCTCACGTTTACTTTCCTTTCGAAAGGGGCCCCAAAATCCTTGGGTGCCCAGGACATTAAAGACGGCCTTGCTGCTTGGTTCATTTGCATTCGCATTCATCTGGGGCACTGAACTTTGTTACAAAATATAAAAAAACTTACGGTCGTCAGGAGCGGTGGGGGTGGAAGGCTCGGCCCAGGTGTCTCGGCGGCGTGATCGCGCCTTCTCCTCTCCGTTGATCTTGTCTCTGGTAGGCGGGGAGGCTGAGGACACTGGCTGGTCGGTGTACACTGTGGACAACAGGAACGTTAATCTTTGGTCGTCACCATCATACAATATCGGAGCATAATGCTATTAATGCTCGTTAATTTCGACGGCAACAACGTACAAGGTTCTAAGTTCTGAACAAATCTTCAGCAGTAAATATAATTAAACGGTTACGTGTATTTAGTTACTACGCGCGACATGTTTCGGAGGGCATTATCAAGCACAGAGCCCGCTTTTTGACCCACTTTTTGTATTTTTTTTAAAGACAGAATTTTTTGCTCTACACAGCGGCGAGGAGGCTAGAACGCACGATTTTTTAAAATTCTGCCAAATTTAGGGTTATGCGTAGTTGTCATCGATTTATGGACATACCCCCGGGTATATCTAATAATGTTTTTGAACGGAGTACTTATGTCTATAAACTACGTCCGAGACTACCGGCAGATGAGTATCCTTTGCCCAAGCTTTTGGTATACAACGGTGAGTGGTGACCATCGATTTAGAAATTGTAAATCCTGAAAGCATGGCCCGATTTCGGTATTTCTCAATCGTTTTCTAATCACGTTTTAACTGTTCTCCAATTAGATTTAGCCATAAACTTATGTTTATTGGATCGGATAGTGTTACGGTTTTACTGTCAATCGTTAGGGAGTAAATCGGTCTAGCGGTTCTAAACTAAAGCATTGGTAAGGATTGGAGTGTTTTCTGTTCAAAAGGAATTTTATTACGATTTGTGTTGCTGAGATAATTGAATTAAAACGAAGCCATTACATTCTGGCACTTGGATATCACTGTTATTTGATTTTATTGTCTTAATGATACACGTTGAAAATAGAAATCAAATGCTCCTACTTATATACTGAAAGTTGTCAGGGCCTAATTTGAAATAGTTTGATTAAGATTCCTAATACGTTTCTACATTCTAACATTTAGAAACAGGGAATTTAGGAAACAGACAGAATACTTATTAATTTCTTGAAAAATGTATCAGAAACAGATTCAAACTGTTGATGGATCATATAAAATTCGGCACCTTTGTTTCAAACTTTCGTCTATAAAATAAATTAGAAACAAACTATAAATTTAATGATCTTGGATAGCCCTACATACCACCACACACGCCGGTCAAACTAAACTTGGTTAAATTACAGGATCGTTAAAAAAAGAAGATTGGCCGCGCTGGTATGCGCCCGCGGCGATTTAGAGGCTCCCTCTCGTGAGAATAAAGAGCAGTTACATTGTAACTCCTATTTCGGGCACTTCGGATTCAATCTGTCTCTCGCACACACATACACACACATCACATACCTACACAAACACATGCGCATGATATTGATAAGGCTTAGATCTCAATGTTTTCAGTTATATTATAGTGTTAAGTCTATGCTTGTTCTAATTGTACTTATGTATAGTTTGTATTAGCGCCACCTAGTCCACGTATTGGGTTTCACTGAAAATCAGCGTCGCGAAATGTGCCCTGTGGCTCATTTCGTGACACAAAAGCTGAGTGCAGCCCATTTAGCGCAATCTGTTTTTATATGTTGTTATTTATAGTTACCTATTATAAGTTGTATTGTGCTAATAAAGTAAATTTTCTTTCTTTCTTTCATTTCGAGTACTGGGGGGCTTTCATGATTTCTTAATACGATTCAGTATAGGTTCTGCTTATCAATTTTTTACAGTTATTCTATGGAACTGAAACATCGTCAGATTAGGTCCTAAACTGAATCAAATCAGTAGATCGTGGTCGAAAAGATGGCCAGGGTTGACAAATATGTAATTAATAAATGTCATGGGTATAACACAAATTGACCTAGTCCCACGGTAAGCTCATTTATGGCTTATGTTCAGATTACTATACGACGATATAAGTCCTGCAAGAATTCTACAGGCAGGGTAGGTACAGTTAAATTAATTAAAGGTATACACAATTTCTCGGCTTATTTTAGTGGATTTCGACCCCTAAATGTGGACATATTTATGTCATTTAAGTTATGATTTATCTACAGAAGGTACACTTCTCTATTAGAAAACCTGTTGATTGCAGAGACAATTACGATGATTTTAATCAGAGTCAATAGCCATTGTATCATTAAGTATGTTTTATGTATTCCAGGCTTTTAAATTACTTTACGATTTATGGCTTGGCCTTTTTCTTCTTTAATGTCATAAAACAACTATACAGAGTGGATTATTTAACGCGTGCTTTTAGAGGCATTTAACGATACATTCAGCTGTTTGAATCCGAAAGGATAAATAGTTTAAATACATCTTCATTTACTGATCGCATGCCGCAAGGTCGTGAAAAAAGTTTAAAAAACACATTCGCCCTTTTACCTGATTATTTACGAGGCAAAGTATCGAGGGATATCTCGGCGGGCCTGAGATCAAATAATATAAATGAACTGTCATTATGTAAAATTGTAGTGCTGTTTGTAGGGTTACCAGTACCGATGCTCGTTTTGTCAGGATGTTTTCTAGATTTTTTTAAGATTACTTCATTTCTAGGGGGCCACGCTAAATTCACCAAAGCTGGCAACAATCAGGCATCGGAGAACCGGTTTTTTAGAAAAACCTCGAAATAGCCAATATTTTAAAATGTTTTACACTTTTTACGTAGTACTCAACATTTTTATGTACCTAATTATAAACACCGTATTTTCAAATTACTCCATCAACAAAAAATATATCATAAATCATAATATACCTTCCGAAGAACGAAAAAGAACGGAATTCGAACTGTTATTTTGTATGGAGAAAAAACCAGTATTCGATCCCTGGTACGAATAGTTAGAGTAAGGATAAATTATCTATGTGTGGATGTCAAAATGATAGTAGATACAGATCGGTATAGCAAGACCGCATACACACAATGATAGATGTCATTCATTTCATTCGTGCCTTGGTGAATTTGAGGTTCATCTTGTCAGTTTTTGCCAGTTACTCTATGGGACTGACGACTCACAATTCATTTTAGGTCCTAAACTGAATCTCATTAGTAGCTCACGATAGCCCCCCTGTACTTTTTAAGTGGTAGTGAGTGCATAGTCAAGATGCCAATTGCTAAAGCTTAGTCGCGAAAGAGACGCAACTGCTTATGCACTCTGGGTAGTTGCATACCTACCTACTAAGAGATCCAGTGTCCAAATGCATTGTCCTAATGCACTGAAGTATAGTGGCATACAGGGATCGAAAACGGTTTTTTAGAAAAACCTCGAAATAGCCCAATATTTTAAAATGTTTTGTACTCTGTATGTAGTACTCAATATTTTATGGAATTAACAACATTCTACTTTGAAATTATTCCATTAACAAAGAATTTATATACCAAAGAATGAAAAATAACGAAATTAAAACCGTTCTTTTATATGGAGAATAAACTGGTAAAACTAGTATCCGATCCCTGGTGACATAAACACAAATTCTGACCTTTCATCCTTTTCTGAGCTACCGTCTACAATGCACCGTATTTCGGCCGCTTTTTCAGCTTTGTCCTGGTCACCCTGCGCGCGCGCACGCAACCTCACAGGGAGTTAGTAATGCGGCCCGAGATAAATTGTAATTGTCTCATTAATTACTGCGGTATTATCCGGCTAAGTACTTTTTTCAGTTCGCAATAAACTAGTGTGACCTTTATTGACGGCGTTTCGTTAATACTCGAAAATACAAGATGCTTTCGATCAGCGTTTTGTTACAGCTAGTTAAATAAAACGTGCCTAATATTAATACGAAGACAACATAATAAACAGTTATACAGTTCCTATCAGCTTCTGTATTTGGCACCTTCGATGAAGTAGGTACTTAGTACTGCAAGAGAAATAAGATTAACATAAAATATTACACACTTATTAGTTTCGACAATAAAACGCATCAAAGTACGCTTTGCTAAAAACTGTTGCAAATTGTGGCTTCACCTGAAACTTCAGATAGTTCAGATACAGATAGATCTTCGTGTACAATATTTTTGTCAAACTAACTGATGGGCATATATTTTTAGAGAATGGCATCGCAATAGGGATCAATGAAATTGTTTAACATATATTTCTATAGTTTAAAATATTCAGTATGGTTTCGTTAAGTTCGACGTTCTAATTAAGTAGTCCCAAGTTTCTTAATACTGTCTCATTCGGTGCCTTCTGACACCAAGTTAATAGAGTAAATAAATACTAATTACTAAGTAAGCTTTGGCGGTATCGGCATCGATATATTTCAATTTATCTCACCTCTATTTCAAAAGGGTATATGTTTGCATAGGCACCTAGCTTTATACGTCCGTTCACGATAAGAATAACAAGAGCAGTTTAAAAGTCATTTTTATAGAATATGCCGGCTATAAATTATAATTATCTACGCGGTTATAGTTCTCATATCGGCATATTTTTGCATATTCATGAGTTATTATGCGAAGTCGGGTCTAAACCGTTTTAAAACGATGTTTTAATGGGTCCACATGCACTGCTGTGTACATTGCGTTCCGTTCATGCAGATCGGGTTAAATTATGTAAACAAACAAGAACATGTAATTAGGTAATTTAGCCAGTGCTACTTAATTAAGTTTTCAACAAGCGTTTCAAATCATTGTGCAAAAAATAGTTAATATTCATATATCACAACTAGAGTTCAGAATCCATAGTAAATGTGGCTGCCTATTCAGAATTGCATAGAATAAGACGACAACAGTTTATGTACAAAAATATACATATTTATTTTTTATAATAAATGAAGAGATTGAGGAGTGTCACAAACAAAGATAAAAAAACGTTGATTAATAAACAAATACGGCAATCATGTTTAATTATATTATTTAAGCATGTCCAATTTTGACAAACACGAAAAAATTGATAATGGCTGACTTTTAAGGCCCGACCACGTCATTGGTCTAACGCCGCGGCCACGACATCGGTCTAAGGCGACCGGCTAAGCGGAAAACGTATGGTGATCCCTCTCGTACCCATATCGGCATCCCGCCCCAACTCATGGATTCGCTCGCCGCTGGTCGCCACCAATGTCGTGGCCGGGCCATAAGGCAACCAGCGGCGAGCGAATCGATGAGTTGGAGCGGGATGCCGATATGGGTACTCCCTCTCGCACGTATGGTTTTCCGCTAAGCCGGTCGCCTTAGACCAATGTCGTGGCCGCGTCATTTGTTGTTTTTGACACCTATTGTGAAACACGTTCGTAGATTTATTTTCACGTTAATACTAATAAAAGTAATAGATACCAATAATTTTAAACAAGAAAGTATGTGAACTCAAGGTTTAAGCTTTTAAGTCGATGTTAACTTGATAAGACCAAGATTGTGTTCTGAAACTGCGTGATTATATGCAAGTTCTTAGCTTTCCTTAGATTGTTTTCGTTTTCAACCGGCGTACGGAATATAAGTAACCACAAATAATGCCGCCTAGTGTACTTGTGCGGCCAAGTGTACGCGTTTATTAGTTTTTGTCGTGTTTTTGTCGTTAACCGCGTCTCATTATTCAGGAGCCCTAAGGTTATATCTGCTTGCTTATGAGCTGAAAGCGTGAGTTTAAGAGTTAATGCCGCGGCCAGGACATTGGTCTAAGGCGACCGTCATAGCGGAAAACGTATGGTGCTTCCTCTCGTACCCATATCGGCATCCCGATCCAACTCATGGATTCGCTCGCCGCTGGTCGCCTTAGACCAATGTCGTGGCCGCGGCGTTAGAGTGAATTAAAGAGTAATTTTATGTCCCGCTCCTACTTATGTATTGTGTGAGCGATGGATAGAGCACACTCAACCAATGAGGGTTTTCTTAAGAACGTATGCCACTAGTTGGCATGTTCTGAATAGCTGTGATAAATACAAGCAGTAGCAGTAGAAAAAGGGAAATTTAGTAAATGTACCTAGGTGTATAATATATTGTTGATTGCTCATAGAAAATTTGAATTAGTGGCTTTCTTCCAATGTCAAAAGTAAAGTTGTTACACAAAATGTTACTTGGTAACACAAAAATATTAAAGTAAATTTTGTTTTTATTAAATTATCTTTAACTATAATATAATTTTTTTGCATTCGACTCACAGATAAATTGTATTCAGGGTATACTTACATTACTTACATTTAAAATAAATATTATCCTAGTTATTACCTATCTGTCAATAAGACAGATAAAAACTCATGCAATTATACACACATTCATCAAAATACAATAAATAATAAAAAAGTCCTACACATTCAATAACAATAATTAGGTTAGGACTAGCAATAAGTAAAGATTGATATTATATTGAAGTGTTCTCTCTGCTCTATGTAAGCTACGCTCCGCTAACCCAGGTCCCACGGTGTCGGTGTAAATTGCAGACAGCTAGTGCACTTCTTTATTGGAAATGTATGTAGATGCACCGACATTCACTACATCCACAATATAAAATCCAGCCTAAGATGACCCTAAACTACCAACATTTGATACAAACTCAGGGGTCAAGCTGAAAACTAGGTTTATACATGAGTAGAAATGGTTCGTCATGTTTATTAATCGCTTTGCAGCGCTTAATGTTCATAATAATTGCATTTTATTGCAGCGAGTTTCTTAATCTTTTTAAAATGGAACGATATTTGTATTATAAGATTAAAATCTTTTGAGTTACGGTTAAGAGGAGGCAGCTACTGGTTCTATTTCTGCGCTTCTGAGAAACAAACATCACATGAGTATATATGTAAAATTATGTTTATGTGTTGTACTTTGTATTCTAACATAAAATTACATTTCAAGTGTCATATGGTGGGCGATATCAATATAGGTAGTTTTTGAAGATTACTCTACCACTCACTACTCATTTGCGTTAAAAAAAATTAAGAGTTTGAGCTTTATTCTTCCTATGTTAAATAAGAGTGACAGCTGGTAATCACAGTTACCAAAAGCAATTGAGTGGATAAGTACCTATATAAAAATACATAGGTTAATAACACCCCAAAATTAATATTCAATAAAAATACTTAAATCTTTAAAAAAATCGTCCTAATATGTTAATAAAGAAATAAAAAAAACTCTAAATTGGAATATGAAAGCTATCAAAAATGAAACAAAATATAAATTTTTCAATAAGTACCTACTTATTATAAATTTTGTGTGTGAAAGTTGACTTACTGTGACATATTTATTATGACAATATTTGAACATTCTTAAAAAAACAATATCTTTCGCGAAACCGCAGGCAAGGCTTAGAGCCGGCTGTCACGCGTTAATATTTACTGTAAAAAATGGGCAAGTTTAATAAATATGAATGAGGCCCGTAGACAAGTAGATGTAAATCATCGACACCCACTGCGCGCACGCATTGCCTCCCCCCCCCCCCTCCGCTGTCTACCCCCCTCGTGGCCCGCGACCCGGCGACCTAGGCCGTCACAAATTAATATCCTATGTAGGTGTCAACTGTCAAGCGTCGCTTTTGGAAAGTGAAATTGGTATTACGAGTATTTTAGAATACAATAAAATATGATTTTTATTGCCTTACAGAAAGCTCGGAAGATATGGTCATTATACTCATTATCATAAATGATTAGATAAGTGGATAATGCTGAACATTGATATGGGGAATTAAAAAGATATTTTGAACCTAAAGATAGGATAAGAGAGTTTATCTTCATTTAATTAAGGAAATCTTTGCACGTGAAAACTTATGTACTGAATTACATAAGAGCGATTATCAATTCATGTCGTATACCGACTCATGAAAACCGGGATGCCGTGGATATAAACGAAAGCTGTAAATACAATTACATCAGATTATAATAAGACAGTTACCCTATATTCATCCTTTAAATGTTAAAATATTAAAGATATATTATCTAACTCTATCACCATATCAAGCCTTTCAACTCATTTAACATTCAAATTCCAAATCCAGCAGCCACTAATACTACCTATAGTTCCCATATTGATGGTGCAAAAAGTAGACCTCAATCCGCCATATTGGGAAGGCAATGACCCGAGTGACTAATGTCATGACGCCGGGTGCCTCCGTGACGTCGCCCGCGTCACTGGCTTTCTAGGGTCTGAGATGACTGTATCTTAATTAGGGAATGCAATACCCGGCCATTTTTGGTACCCGGGTATTACCCGACTTTGCGTTTTAATACCCGGGTACCCGGGTAGTACCCGGTCTTCGACCAAAATGGCATAAAGTATTGATTTCTATGTTTTGAATGCTCTTTTGATTAACAGAATTTACATTTATTTGTGAAAATAATAATTGCAAATACGAATTTAACAAATTTCACAACTTGTATATAAAAAATCTCAGTAAATCACAATATTAAATAAGAAAGATAGTCTCTAGATACTCTCAAGTCAAATAATTTAATATCCCTAGTAAAAAAAACCACCCTGGGTGGTAAATTGTAAGCCTTAAATAGGTTAACAACAAGGTGCCAGGCGACAACGGAATCAGGGAGCTTCTGAGAGCAGGTGGACCGATGGTATTTAAAGTCCTCTAGAAGCTCGTTAATTTGTTCGAGGGCAAAACGCCTAAAGCATGAAAGTCATGGAAAACAGGCGATCTGGTGCTGTTCTTCAAAAAAGGCGATAACAGCCTTTTGAAGAACTACAAACCCATCTCTCTCGGTTAGTCATGATTATAAGCTGTTTTCAAGGATCATCACGAACCGTTTAGAATGCATACTTGACGACTTCTAGCCACCCGAATATAATGGATTACGAAGGGATCATATATAGTACCTATAGAGCCATAGACGGAGATATGGATGTGTCCTTACGCTGCGGCAAATCATGCAAAATATAGAAGAGTATAATTTGCCACTAAGTGTTTGTGGACGATGAAAAAGCCTTCAATTCGGTGGAGATGTGGGCGCTGCTTGGGTCATCAGTGATGACTATCGGTATGTTGACGTTGAATCAATGTTGGTTACCAGTGATGACCACGGTGCTGAAACCTGGGTCACTCACTCTCGGATACATCTCAAAACTCAAAGTCCCTCGTTCGGAGTTTCTCTGCGTTTTCGAATCTGTATTTTTTATAATTAGGAGACATGGAGACGCACTAAAGTCACCGACATAGCCATCCAGATTATGCTGAAATACCAATAGGCAGGCCACATTGGCCACAGGAGAGCGGGAGCCGATGGGGTCGAAAAGTGCTCGTAAGCAGAATACAGTTTTGCAGCGTAGGATTTCCACCCACAAGATGGACATGCAATGCGACGGTATGAAGGTGGTCTCGAATCTGGATGCAACAGGGGAGACTGGTGTTCATTTGTTCAACATTGAACGTCTTAGGACAACTTATGAGATGGTGATGTCAACTCATGTTTGAAACATTGAAAATTTAATTTCAAAATCATATTAAAAACAGACTTTGCACGAATAACTCCGGAAAATATCCGACGCCTTCGGCATTGTTTTCAGTTGTCGTTTACAAATGAAGTTACAACATTATGGGAAATGTGTCTTCGCGTCGTCTGCCTCAACCTCACTGACTACAGGTGCAAATGCAAATTATTAACAAACTAATGCCACAGCCGGGGTGAGGGGTGAGGAGTAAAGGGTGTAGAACTAGTAACATGTGCATTGTCGTTGTTGTTTATATTCTTATCGCTACCTACCTGAGCGGCGGGCAGCGGCGAAAACAAAAGGGTTGAAATGAAATGTCCCACCCGTTCGATATGCATTTAAAAATATAAATTTTCGCGGTTTAAGTGTAAAATAAGTGAGGGCGAGATGATAATAGAAATAGTTATAAGTGCTATAACGCTTTAACTCTTATGTTAGGGTTTCGGTCGTAACATTATTTTTCAAATTTTACTTATTTTTTACATTTTTCAATATATTTTTTTATTTCGGGTAAATACCCGGGTATTAGATGAAAACCCGGGTTTTACCCGACCCTAAATATTGTCGGGTACCCGGGTACCCGGGTGTTCGGGTACCCGGGTTGCATTCCCTAATCTTAATTGGTTTTTGGCAGCCAAAAAATTGGGGTTCGTATGCGTCACTACGAGTATGG
Organism: Thaumatotibia leucotreta; assembly: GCA_025490895.1. NCBI lineage: Eukaryota > Metazoa > Arthropoda > Insecta > Lepidoptera > Tortricidae > Thaumatotibia > Thaumatotibia leucotreta. Next base: position 28,216 of record JALPQI010030871.1, read on the forward strand.
GAGAATCTTTTGTTTTCCGGACTTGGCTGGACACACTGCGTTCGTTATAAAATTGCTTTGTAATTTTGATAAGCAATTTAAAAGATATTAATCATTATCATTATAAAAGTTCTCTTCTTTGGCCATAATAAATAGGTATTTAACTTTAAATCAAACCGCTTTCATCAACAGTATAAAGTTGATACAATTTCTTATCCAAGTTTTCCCAAAATTAACCAAGACCTATAAAACACATGAATAGCCAATAACTCATTATTGCATACATCGATACGGCATTGAAATTACGGTCCCGTGCTCGTATTTTAAGCAAAAAGTACCGACCCGACCTGATTCGCGAAACTTTCGCTTATACAGCATTTTTCCAACAAAGATTGATATTGGCTCAGTGCAGTTTCCTGTCCAAAACTTATACCATTTACTTTCTTCGAGATGTACCTATGTGTATTCAATATTATTTGCTGTTTTTGTGGTTTGTCTAAAAGTTTCAAATTTTCAATTGAACCTTCGAATTACGCAACGATACCATACCAATACATACCTAATAAAATAATATTTTCAGTTTCAATAACAAATGCCGTCATTCATACGACGCTCGAAGGTATGATGAAATTGATGAATTAGGCTTTTGGGTGGGTACTCCGAAGCGCTGCGCGGATTCCACTAATCTAGATCGATTTCGGTCAACGCGGGATGTACTTGTAGCGACGCTGCAGAAACGTGTAAAGTCCATTCATCCTTAGCTGTCTTATCTAGTAAACAATTTTCTAACCTAAAAGTGCATGTTTTCTGTCGTAAACTGCCATATTTGCCTATACCAAAATACGCGAGCCCGTATTTGTGCAGTCCGTCCGTAGTGATTAGTAAATTGCTTAATTTTTAATCAAGGAAACAGCAGTTCACAACGTTTAGGTTAGAAAGTTGTTTACTAGATAAGACAACTAAGGATGAATGGACTTTAGTAGTATCACCCCTCTGTCATAGCCATGCCCGCAGTACCCGGACCTACTACTGTGACCCACTGCGTGGTTCCGGTGGCTAGTTTTCGGGGCCGCGGCGTTCCGCGTCGTGCGCCGGCGCAGGGAAAGTGAATCTTCTGCACCTGAGCTGCATGTTTAAACAGATTTGCGAAGATGAATCGTCAGGAGGCTATCCAAGATGACTAACTATAGTATAGCGATGTTTGAAAGACCGCTTGATGATTTAAAATAAAAAACCTGGAGTGGCCGAGTGGTTTAGGCATCAACCGTGAAAGCTGAGGACGTGGGTTTAAATCTCATCTCTGGCTTTGGTAAACTTGGACGGGTAAAAATTTAAAATTCCTAGCTATGGGAATGAGTGATTCTGATTGTACTTACTCACCAGGTTTTCTATGCATTTTTGTACTTTAGAGTTAGCAACCAGTCTTAGTACAGGTTTGGAACAAAACTGGCAACTCTTTCTTATACATTAAGCTTAATTGCGGCGCTTTCTTATCTGTGAAAACTAAGTTGTATTGTCATAATATAAGTAGCCATTCAGTTCTGAGCTACAGTGTTACAAGTCCATGTAATATGCTTTGAATGTGTTCTTTTATTTGGATAATAAATAAGGTTTAAAAAAGTATTTGGTTGGCATTTATAAATAATAAATGAGATATCAAATAGTATATGCAACTGTATTGTCTAACTAGGAAACATATATTCAAAATGTTATGCAAGAAAATAAAAACAGTAAACCATGTTTACGCAAAAACTTCGCATAGACATACAACAGAAACATACAACTACATATTGAATCAGGACAACTTGCGGTGGGTTTAAACTACTTTGCGCGTTTATTCGAGTATATTATTATATTTTACACTTTTACATTATATCATACGAAATGGATGCGAGCTACTTGATTTTTAACCGACGGATAATCACTGCAACGAATAGCTGTACCTTTGTGCTCTTCATTCCTGTCTTGTAAGTGTTGAATTAGAAATTGCATAATTTATAATTCTTGACATGCTATGACCATTATTGCCGCATCGCGACATGTCACTCATTGTATTAATTATAATATGTATCCTGGTCACGGCACCAAATGTATTGTATTGTTGTACTAACTCAGCTAAACGTCAAAAACAGTACCGTAAAGCCGGGTTACTTTGTCCCAAAAAAATGATGTGTTTTACTTCTCATTCGATTTCATTGAAATACAACACATTTATGTTTGAATAGATAAATCAGAAGTAAAGTTAAAGTGTAATCAAGTAATTTACACACTTTCTTTTTAATAAAATAATATCCAAGAGTTTTTTTCTGTTTTGTAAAGTTTGGGGTAAAGTAATATATTCGGGAGGGTTACTTTGGCCCATGACTTTTTTTCGTGTTCTAGCGTAACGCTTATTAATTATGAAAATAAGTAACATGTTTAGACAAATTACGTATAAAATAGCACCGCTTCCTCTTATACATTGTTTGTTTTATTGCAGTAAAATTAAGATTTCATCATAATGACAAATGCAAACTAAATTAATTCTTATGATATAAATGTACAACTCCATCATAAAAGTCTTTTCATATACTTCTTATTTCGATTAATTCTAACGTTTGTCCTGAATTTCATCGGCATATAACATATTTATGCTGTGCTTTTTGCAACTTTTAGATACCTAACTTCCATTAAAGATTTTTTTTGTATAAAAACCTATTTAGTTATTTACTTCATGAAGTTCCTAATTTGTCAATGTATATTCATAGCCGCTATCGCGTTGTTCGGTTAAGCAGTTTTCGTGTAAAAATGTGATAGACAAAAAGTTCGACAGACGGGCAGACTTATTTAAAATTAACAGTTTTAGTATGTCTCGGGATGCAAAATTCATACCTAAAACGCCTGATATCAATAAATCATCTAATTTATGCGATGCTTTGGTTTTATGATAAATTTAATTTTGGGCCAAAGTTACCCCCTAGGGCCAAAGTAACCCGGCTTTACGGTAGTAACGTAAAAATTTACACGATTGCTTATCTTATGGTGTTAAGTGGATGTAAAAAATAAGTAACAAATAGTTTAATTTCTGATATGCACAGGAAATCTGTTGATATATATTATATGTTCTTAGACTGCATCACCATCAACCATGTTCCCGTCATGTGGAACAAATTTATCGCATATAAATCGACACAGACAACATATACAGCCTAAAATGCTATTTATCGCCAGCTCTCCGGCCATTTTAATTTAATGTCCACAGGCGACATGACTAATTTCTGAGGAAACATACAATGTTTAGTGTTTATGAAGCCGAATCGGGTTTGCGTGTAATTTACGACGTTGTTTCGAAAGTTAATGTACGCCTACGTGACCCTTACCATGGCGTGACAGCGACAATTCTGTTGTCATTTACAACAATATATGAAAAAAAACCTGGGATTTCGAAGGTTTTTTTACATTAGTCAAAAAGGAAAATATTGATTAAAAAATAAAGTACGTATATACTTTACAGAGAACTATAGGACGTTAAGATATCTTTGATTTCATACGCCTACAGTCTTCGTTGCGCTATATACTTAACCCCCCTATTCAATAATTTGTTTGTCCCTTTTGCTCTTATGAACACATTGTCAAGACCGAAAGGGACAAACAATTATTAGCGGCTTGTTAAGTTAGCAAACGTTTATGAATAAAGGGGGGTAGGAATATATACTTATAATTATGAGCCTGGGAATCTGTGTATTTTTCAAACTAAAGGTGCACACAGGCAACCTCAGGGTTTGATGTCATACAATACATACTTTTTAATACAATTGTGAAATACTGCGACTATTATGAGTGAGTTTCTGGCGACTTTGGTTGCTAGAAGGCCGTGGTAAGGCCACCGTATCGGTGTTACTGGGTGTCGTTGGTTTTGGGATTTCTGACCAACGTTCATTTTCGAGTTTCTATTGCACATTTGATTTTTTTTTTAGACAATGTTCGAGCTTTTATGCACTAAAACAAACTTCAAAAGTAGCCATTTACAGCTTTGACCATCGTTTTAGATTACAATTGAACGGCAGTTACATTTGTCACCACCTGAACTCTTCCCGTGGTCGTAAGAGTCGACTAAGGGATTGAAGTGTCACCAACTAACTAGTTGTTTATTATAAGATTGATGATAGGCAGCAGCGTCATCATAGTGGACACACTATTGCGATAGCTAATCCGCTTGCTCAGCGTGACAATTATGGGCATTTACCTCCTAATGCGCCCATCCATACGCAAAGTTAATAGGACAGGGCTATATCCTGCAGTAGAATGATATAGCCTGATGATAATTACAATGTATACAAAACTTTAAAGAAAACCAAAATCTTAATGGACTCAATGATGCCACTTAAATAAACTATACTCGTAAAATATTGACGATCGTATTTGGTAATTCATGATTCGTTTTAATCTTCCACGTATAGACTATACAAAACCACAATTTATCTAAGGGCATTTTCCAAAGGCATTCTAAAAACTATTAGCACAAGCAAGTTCTACGATGCGCTCCAAGTTGGTCAAAATGGTAAAACCTAGGGTTGCTACTAATGTGCTTAGGTTCCTAAGGCTTAATCGTAAAGCTGTCTTGTATTAAATGTAGGATTCAAGGAAGAAAAAAAAAACCAGCCAAGTGCGACCCTGACTATGTATGGAGCTTTGGGAGCCCCCTTAAAATGTATTATATTCTACTTATTAGTATTTGTTGTTATAGCGGCAACAGAAATACATCATCTGTGAAAATTTCAAATGTCTAACTATCACGGTTCACGAGAAAAAGCCTGGAGACAGATAAACTGACAGCGGAGCGTTAGTAATAAGGTCGGGACCGTTTTACCGTTGGAGACGGAACCATAAAATTCAGTAGTATCTAAATGAAAAGTAAGAAATCACGTGCACTATTTCAATTCTTCTGCTAATTCTATGAATTCAAATATTATGAAAACTGTTAGGTACATTCACAGATGTCATGTATACCATAGATCAAGTAAACGTATCTACTTAGCGTGTCAAATGAACTCAGTGAAATCCACTGAGTTGTCCGTCTTTAATCGCAGCTTGCAGCTTTCGGGCGTCAAATTTAAGTTGAAGTGAACCAAAACATTAATAATGCCTCGTTAAGTAATATTAATTGCAACAACACAAAAAAATATGAATACTCAAGGGCCTAAGACATATTTAAAATCATAGGCAAGTAACAACTTCAGTACAAAATCTGACACGCTCGGCCGCCATGGCGCGCCATACAAATGAATGAACTTGTTTCTTCTATCCAAATCTAATTCTGTGGGTATATTATTTAAACAAAGAATGAAAAGTTATACACCCCGGTAGCCCTGCGCAGGCGCCGGCAGCGCCGCGATCACGTGCGCTTGCGGTCGCCGCAAAAACTTATTTGTTCTAGCCTTTCGGAGATTGCCGCGGCAGTTGCTTTAAGCTTAAAATGTGAATAGGCTTTATGAAAAACTGCTAATGACCGACTTCTGAGTGCTCAAAAGATGCTATCCATCTGTCACTTCTGTTATAAGGCCCTAAAATTATAGGTGCCGGGTGAATATTCAGCATTTTCATTTCGTGATTATCGTCTCAGTATTATATTATTACAAGAGCCGCTCCGATAATACAGTATATATCACCTCGTAGAGCCAAGAAAGAAACCCATTAATATTTAGATCATACTGAACAACTTTTACTATTGGGCCAAACTCGAATTCGCGAAAAAAAAAGTACTCTCCCATACAACGTGTTCATGATCACGCAATCAAAATGTATGATACTGTCAAAAATGTTTTCGTGGATTCGGGTTTGGCCCCAAAGTAAAAGTTGTTCAGTATGATCTAAATATTAATGGGTTTCTTTCTTGGCTCTGCGAGGTGATACATACTGTATATTATTATTATTAGGCTGCTCCGATATATCTCCGATGACGACTTTACATTGATAGCACACCCGAAATAAATAAATATTATAAATAAATATCTTGGGACATCTAACACAAATCGACCTAGCCCCACGGTAAGCTCAATTAAGGCTTGTGATGTGGGTACCAGACGACGATAAATAATAGACTATATAGATACTTAAATACATAGATAGCCATGACCAAGGAACAAATATTTGTGATAAATAAATACACAAATAATGCCCACGCCGGGATTTGAACCCGGAACCTCCAGGTTCGTAGGCAGGGTCACTACCAACTAGGCTACGGAGGCTGAAATTGAAATGAGACTTTCCAAAAGTTACAGTATTCGACGCGTATCAACCCTAAAATCGCTTACACATACTGGCATTCCAAATTATTACTGGTAACACTACGTTTGACTGAACACCGAAACCGTGCCTCATAGCAATCGAATCCGTATTCCCAAGGTTCTGTTGTACCATGCGCAGCGTTAACGCCGACTTACTGTCTATCTGGCTCGCTCGCGCTAATACGCGAGTACAAGCGGGATAAATAGAAAGCCAGGCTGCGTTAACATCGCGGCCGCAGCTCGTGGCAAGCAGATTGTAACGCGACGCCTTTGGTGTGGATTACTTCACTTCAACAAATCTCGACGTATTTATGAGGCACTCCTAGCTGAATTATAGCGTTGCCAAATGATAGGATAGTTGCATGTTTGATATTAGGACACGTAAATGCAATAAGCAGAGACACTGAGTGACTGTGTGTGTGACGACGTTTCTTTTTTGTTTATTTTTTTAACCGACTTCAAAAAAGGAGCTTCTCAATTCGACTAATTTTTTTTGTCGTATGTATGTTACCCGATATCTCCGAGAATCGTGAACCGATTTTCACTTTTTTTGTGATCGAACGTGTATAACCCCGAGATGGTCCCGTTGGCACCAAGTTGGAGTCTGATGAAGGGATCTTGGAGAAATCGGTTAAAGTTGGTTGTTTTAATATTTTTAATTTGGTGATTATAATTTGGGACGAATAAACATTTTTTCTTTCAGTGTTTTATGATTGTCACTTCAATTATATTGATATGTTGGATAAACGCTGGTTTTCAAAGTAGGTACCTATAGGTAGATTTTTATAACATTAGTGTGTTTTTCTCAGGGCATAGAGCCTACATTTTCGATGGGGCTTAGCAGTGGACGTCTTTCGGCTGAATAAGGGACATAGAGATGTAGTGATTCGGATTTCACCATTAGTTCTAACATTATTAAAAACTTACGGCTGGGTGTTTTCACAAACTTAGATTGAGTATTCGACTCAGAATCACGAGCTCATTCGATTTTGTTAGGAGTAAAAATATGTCCCATAATTCTCATACAGTTTTCATTCCTTCCATTACGCTACCGCCTTTGAACATCTATGAAAAAACGGTATCGTAATTCGTAATGGAAAAAACATTTTGGGACATTTTTATTCTCCTATTAGAATCGAATGAGCTCGTGATCCTGAGTAGAACAAGCCCAAACTTGTCCCAATTTAATAACAAGGTTCAACAACGGTTTGTGAAAACGCCCGGCTTATACCCTACAAAGTAATGCTACCTTCATATCAATGTTCCATTTAGTGGACACACCTCGCGAACCGTTGGCAATCTGTAATTAGAGTACGGCTAAACGATCGATCGTAATTGAGATCGCCAGGTGCGTACTTTCTGTGCAAACGCATTGTACGGAGCCAGTAAAAGCGGAATTGTACTTTAGCGATAATAACTTATAGTTCGGACGCATGCAATTTTCTTGACGCGGACTCGTTCATCACAAAATATAAAAAATATAGATAAAAAAATGAATCACATATTTTTAGATGTGATATAGGTACCAAAGAAAAAAGACCTAGTTCACCTAACAACTAAATATAACTGAATGGTCAGTGGCACTTCAATCTCTTAGTCGACTCTTACGACACCCACGGGAAGAGTTGGGGTGGTGACAAATGTATTTTTACTGTCGTCACCACGCGTTGCACCTGTTTTTCATCTTACCTACTGCATACTTACATATATCGTAATGAGGCGAAATATGGATACCTTTCTTTGTAGTCAACCTATATCTAATTATCTAACAGGGTACTTTAATTATGTGTAATATTGTTTTATCTGCTTGTTTGCCGTTAAACCTCTGTGCCTCCGGCACGGACATGCGCGGCCTTGGTAATTGTCCGCTTAGCTGCGCAAGAGCAGATATGATCGCTTCCTAAATTCCTTGTTGGAGCGTGTACCTTAACTGTTAGGCATACCGTAAAACCACCAAATTATTATAACGCAACCCAAAACAATGGTCTAAAACTTATTCGAATATCTTCCATTATGACCTGGCCACGACATTGGTCTAAGGCGACCAGCGGCGAGCGAATCCATGAGTTGGAGCGGGATGCTGATGTGGGTACTCCCTCTCGCACGTATGGTTTTCCGCTAAGCCGGTCGCCTTATAGTCTTAGACCAATGTCGTGGCCAGGCCATTAGGTGTAATTGTTATACTCGTATTAATCAGAGGCAATAACTCCTCATTTATAGTAAAAAAACTTGGACAAAGCCAATAAGTAAATTGGGACCTGATGCTTACTTAGGAGTTGAAATTGTGGACCATAAAATTTTCGGCCACAGTAAACCTTGCGTGTCAAAACTTGCACGTGTTCAGCTTAAGAAAGAGAATTCCGGTTATAAACAATAATTGCAAGCTTTAACAGAACACAGGATGTAACAAAGTCACAATTGAAATATATTGCAATTAAACCCGAAGGGCTTAAAATGTATTGCTTTGCCGGTAATAAGCAGGTTCTAAATCAATTTCTCGCTCACTATTGCCTGTTTACTATAACTAATTTAAAACTGGATAAACAGTGTAATAGCGAGCCTCTTCGACACCTGCAGTTTCCTTAACACTACCACGAGTTTTCATCCTAACCCCACCATTACCACTTCAGATCATTCAGATGTTGGTGAACTGAATTATGTTTTAGATTGACATGTACACAAAATTATTATTATCATTTTTCTTGACATTCTTGATATTAAATTAATTATATTTTATTTTATTTTGAGGAGAAAAGAATAAGATTTGTATATAGGAAAGCAATCCTTTCTTTGTTTTGCGAGCATGATAGAATATAAGCAATTCTTCAATAACTAAGCTCATTGTTTTTTGTAGGCAATTTTGGCAAAATATAGCGAACATCAGTTCGCTATATTTTGCCATTAAAATAATCATTATTATAAGTATCAACTTATAATAATGATTAACTGTTACCATACATGTACCTATTGTACCTATATTTACAAATAAACACTTACTTACTTACTTACTAACATAGTATGACATAACGGGGAATACAGTCAAGTTAAAGGTAAATTAAGGTAAAATATTCCAATATATGTTCCAGTGCATGAGTGCACTTTAATTCTGTGTAATAAGAACGTCCTAACATATTTATAAGAGGACTCTTTACATACATATTTTGCACTTGACGTACAAACTACGAGTACCTACTGACTAGCAATAGTAGCAATGTACAAGACGCAGAACATTCTCAAAATTGCGGGAATATACTCGGATATTCCTGAGAATTTTCATGAGAATGTAAGAGTAAGTTCTCATTGAGAATGTTTCCAAGAGAACTTATAAATAAGTGTTAAGAAGATTATTGTATTTCACAATTGAATAAACAAGGCATAAAATATACCTTAAAAGGCATGTATATACCACGATTTAGGCATGATTAGATTGTTTGTAAATTTTTAATTTCCGAGAACATTCGCTATAGAAGTTTCGCAATTTAAGAAACTTCTCGATGCATTGCTAGCACTGACCCAAATTTAATGTCTATCTTATTTTTACGCTTCACATGCGAATGTTATTCAATTAATATTTTCGATAACGGGAAAATCACGATCCAATTTTCAACTAAATCTATCTCATTTTGCATTTCAGTAATAACGTGGTAAGGGCATTGATATCAATTAGTATTATTTACAGTAACGGCGCGAAAGTTAATTGACGCGCGGAATCCGCCGCGAGCGCTCGTTACGGCTGTTTAGACGTGAGGCATAGCCACCAGGGGGCGCTGCAAGTCACAGGCGGAAGCTTTTTTAAGGCCCTGGATGCTTAGCGAAGTTGCCAATCGCTAGCGCTTAATAGTCAATCGTAAACGAAAGGCAGCTAACTGTCTTTGTCGCACTAATATGGAAGAGTGACAGAGAGGGAAAACTACGATACGCTACTAAGCGTTACGATTGGAAACTTGGCTAAGCATCCTGGTTTTTCTAGCCTAATGTTTGAGGGTGGTTTCTCTGAAACGTCGCCGGCAGCGGGTAACCGACGACGTGTCAGAGAAACCACCCTCAAAAATTCGCGAACAAACATTCGAACGTCGTCGGCGGCGGACACGCGTCGGTCGCCGGTCGCCGGCCAGAAAAACCAGGGCCTAATAGAGTACATGGTGGCGCAGGACCGGTGAGGAGGCTTCACCGGCCGCAGGAGGCCTATGTTCAGCAGTGGACGTCTTTCGGCTGATATGATGATGATGATAACACGTACGCTTATGAATTATGATACATAATCAGCCTATGATAGGTCGCTGGACGTAGGCCTCTCCTATTAACTATGCGTATAGACGCACTAGGAGGTAAATGCCTATTGTCCATAATCGCCACGTTGGGCAAGCGGATTGGCGATCGCAGCAATGTGCTGCCCATCATCAATCTTTTATCACCGCCGTCACCACACGGCGGCCGTGTACAAAACTGTGTCGTATTTCCCGCTTTCGCCTATCGCTTGCGTCTCTAAGGGATACATCGTCTAACGGAGTTTAATTAGGTGCGACTGCTGTCACCGCGATTTATGGGCCTTATCAACGCGATTAACAGACGTCCCATAGAATCTTACCCGCTTTCCGCTCCCTCCTGTCGCTTGCGCCTTAAAGGTTACATCGGCGACTAACGGAGTTTAATTAGGTGCGACTTGCGCGATTTATGGGCAGCCCTTGCGATTAAAAAACGCTAATAGACAGATAGAAAGTCGCAAATAGGTCGGGTATTTGTACACTTTGCGGTACTGAGGTATGAGGAAGCCAGGAAAAGGGATTCGACGAGTATTTTATAGATTATATCATTTTGTATCCTAGCTTTTAGCAAGATGATACAAGTCAAAAAATAGACTGTATTTTAATGTCAAGCCCTAGCAAGGTTGTAGTTCGACATGTAATCGCACTCGAATTACATAATATTTATAATTTATATTGTACGCTTGCAAAATTTTAAGAAGTGAGAAAACACGAGATGTCGAATAAGCTAGTGAAGCTCTTAATTACTAATAAAGGTTTGGTTTTTTACATACGGGGGGTAAATACATTGTGCAAATTTTTATAGGCAAACTCAAAATTAAAATGTCCACTACAGGAGCTTTTTAATAGTGACTAAAAACGAATACGGACAAAAGGATGAAAATTTATTTATCCAAAAAACACCATAATTTATCCCATTTTCAATTTTTCCTAAAGACTTTAAAACCTTCAAGTAGGTAGGCAAAACGTGGAAATTTGTTTAAATCTCTCCACCAAAACCTAACCAAAGGTTAAAATTTCACAATTTACAAATTCCCTGATACCCAAACCGTATATAAAAGGGAATAAGTACCCACTCACATTACGAAGTGATCGACCTTTTCTCGTGTCGTACAGTCGCCATCAAATACATCGGAGCGGCCAGGGTGCTCATAAATATCTGAGCCCTCTATCATTATGGCGCAGTGTTGCCAGATGCTCCGCATTTCCGCATTTTGCTCCGCATTTTCGTCAGTTAATCCGCAATCCGCTTTTTGGTAATGCGGATCCTTATTAAATGTGCAACTTTTATGAAAGAAAATGCAACAGTGTAAAATCCTGGCCAGGTCTGTGAATTGAAAACTCGCCAAATTCAAAATTTTATATTAAAAATTGATTATAATTAAATTCCGCTTTTTCATTTCAAAATCCGCATTTTTGAAGCGTAGCTTCCGCTTTTTACATTTCAGTGTCTGGCAACACTGTTATGGCGTTCGAGTGCATATTCAGATATTTTTTAGTCCCGTTGCTGCTCATGTCAAATTGTTTACACCAAACGAGCGAATGCTCATTCTATCCCCCCCTCTACGAAATTAACGAATTTCGACGGTTAAGGTTGTGTGTAACGATCGATTTTCGTAGAGTTGGGGATAGAATGAGCAGGCGCTCGTTTGGTGTAAACCCACTTTAATAGCGGCTGTCTACGATCGAATTGCGCCGCCATATACGGGCTCGGACGAAATTGATGACTGCGGCCTGTCATTGTAACTGCGCGCGCGCAAGCCATTTGATTGGTTGAATCAAATGTAAAGAGACCTGCGGTGTTATTCACTAAGGAAACCGCCTTGCTATCAGCGCTGTGTCAGCGCTGCGGCAGCGTCGAGCCTAAAAATGGTATTCACTAATGCACTTTAAACGACACTAGTGCTCGGCGACGAATGCGGCGTGAGCTGGAACTACACTGCGTCGAGAGTTGCCGCCTACAGTTCGACGACGAGCTGTTCTACGTTAGTGAATACCGTTTTTTACAGCGCTGCGCTCTACGTCGAAGTGAATGCTGTCTCGTCGTCGAGCTCGTTGATGAACGCAGCGAATGTGTGAATAAGAGAATAGCATAGCTGTGGCCTATCCCACAAAACTTTGCAAGCGTACAATTCTACAAAATTGCATAAATTCCCATACAAAAAGTTGACTGTAGAATTGTACGCTTTTAAAGTTTTGTGGCATTGGCCTCTGGATGTTTAGCCAAGTTGCCAATCGCTAACGCTTAGTAGCGTATCGTAGTTTTCCCTCTCTATCACTCTTTTTTATATTAGTGCGACAAAGACAGTTAGCTGCTTTTCGTTTACGTTTGACGATAAAGCGTTAGCGATTGGCAACTTGTCTAAGCAACCTGTAGCCATACCATGAGTTGGAAAGTAAAGGATACGTTAGGTTTTACTCGATACGTAATGCATTCTATCGCGCTCGCACATATTGGAGCGAGCGCGATGGCCTGCTTTACGTATCGAGTAAAACCTAACGTTACCGATACTTGCAAAGTCATGGTACGGCTACTGCAGTTTCCTTGCATTTATGAAAATATTGCATTTTTGATATAGCCCAATAATGGTAATACAAATGGAAATATCTTTTAAAAATCGTCATTAATTAGATAAGGTTTAATTGATGTGTTTCAAGTTACCATTTGATAGACAGGCCCCAGACGTAGGTTTTCGTGTCATTGAGCGATATTGCTAATACTTACTAGCTATGTGTTATTTAACGAGTTAATTTTTATTAATTTTGAAAAAATATTGAGTAGCAATGCAATACGATACTAATACACATAGGTAGGTACTACTACTGATGTGAGAAACAAAGTCGTAATCTCAATATTAATGCTGTATTATCTTTTGTAGCTAATTTGTGTGATCATTTCGCACACCTAGATCAAAACAGTGTTAACTCAATAACTATCTATTTTTAGTTAAGGGTATATTTGAGATCTACGAACCTTGTAGATGACGAATATACCCTTAACTAAAAAATTGATAAATATTGATTTAATACTGTTTTGATCTAGGTGTGCGATCTGTTTCAGGGTTTACTCAAACTGTTTGAGGTTTCTTATATCAAAAATACAAGCAGTATTTCGCTGCTTTTGCTAGTCTAGCGGTCGGAACATAGGGCTGTCGCAAGCGATATCTGATCCACGGACAGCCAAAATAGGGAGCGCCCGAAACTGTAAGTGAGACGGTGAATCTGAATACTAACTTCAGTTGAATATCGAATATCGAAAAACTGTCTCCTTCACTCCCATGATGCCTTCGATGGAGTGACAAGGACAGTCCAATATAATGCCGAGATTGACAGTGGATAACCGCTGCCATCAACTTAGTTTATTACGCTGGGAACGAGATCTTCGTATTGTGATATGTGAAACTGAAGGGCCTGAGTTCGAATCCCGATGAGGGCTTTTTGTATCCTCTGTCCAGTTGTTTCCTAGTCTGTTTTTCGTTCGACCATAGTATTTATGTCGAAGTAGGTCTTAAAAATTGACAAGGTTTCATTATTATACCTATGATGATTTTTGCAGAAAAATTATCACTTATACATATTTGATGATTTCTAATGATTTAGCTACGTTAACGGTAAAATTTTAAAGGTAATATAACTCGAATCATATAAGATATGCTACATGATAACATAGATTTATTTTTTACGTATTTTCAATACTTAAAATTTTCCGTCTTTGATATAATTACGGTCTTTCAGATCCATTGGCTGAACTTTCATTTTCTTTACATTTTATGCAAGTAATCAAAGGCTTAGGGCCTAACAAAAATGACTAAAAGCCTAAAATTATGAGACATATTTCATGCAAATTTTAGCTTCTTTAATTTTAGAAATTTCGCCTGTAATTTGTTACCGAAAGCGTGTCAAATGCACTAAAAGGCCGTTTTAAATCAAATTTGCCGTAATGGCCGAATTCGGCGAACCGATAAAGCCGATACAGATTCGGTTCTCCGTATCGCCGAATCATAAATAATTCACACCCGATTATTACGCTGACGTATAATTTGCGATACATTCAATTCGCTTTTGTGAATGGCGGCATCTTGCATAATACCGTCTTAAGTAAGTTATTGTAATGCATTTATCGACGGTCTTACCGCTTACAATGTAAAGTTACAAATTGAAACTCCTAAGTGTAAATAAAATCAGAATATTGGTTTATTACTTGTATTTCATATCCGTGTGGAATGCTTTATTACTGCAGCAATAAAGTTGAATTTCTTGATATATGTAACAATAGGTCCTTCAATTTCGATTTTGTCATGCAGCCACGTGGGTGTCTCATGATTTTTTTAATTAGTTACAATTTACAATAAGCGTTCATTTGTCAATTTAATATTTTGCTCGACAGGATATTTAGTAACGTCTAGATTTTGAAAAATGAGCTAACTTGATTAGTGCGTCTAATTCAGCGGCCTAGATACCTAAAAGTCAAGGATCTAATTATGGTAAAGTTCAGATTGCGTCGGAGTTTCACGAGATGAACATGTGTGCTGATTTAGCTGAAGTCGGGTCGTCCTAAATACATAGGCCAAATAGATTAAGATAAGATCTACTATCGAGCCTAGTAAATCCTAATTTGCATCTCATGTACATGTAAAATTTCAAACATAAGTAGGTGTGGCAAGATTAAGTCTCGATCGAGGTAAATCCAATGTTTGATATCAGTATTAAATTTACAGATTCGATAGGTGTCGAGGTTGACTTTTTATCTTTTGGGATTGTTGTTGTTGTTTGTCTGGCTTATTTTTCCGCAACTCGACATCATACGTGCCTATTTTGCGTGGTCCCAACGCTGGCCCGGTACTTGTTGGGGACTTCACATACCTTGAATTTCTTCGCAGGTGTATGCAGGTTTCCTCACGATGTTTTCCTTCACCATAAAGCACTTGTGAATCTTTTGGGATTGCAGCCAGTTTTAAGCATACATTGCCGTAAATATAAATATACGCCATGCTGGTACTACAGAGCATTTCTTTTTCTGGCCTTTGACAATGTTTCATATTCAGTCAGCCTCCGTAGCCTAGTTGTTAGTGACGCTGCCTACGAAGCTGGAGGTTTCGGGTTCGAATCCCGGCGAAGGCATTATTTGTGTATTTATTAATCACAAATATTCGTTCCTTGGTCATGGCTGTCTACGTAATTAGTATCTATATGTATCTATTATACATATATATAGCTTACCGTGAGACTAGGTCGATTTGTGTCCCAAGATATTTATTTATTTAAATTTACTATCAGTATAAATTGAAAGTTGTTTAGTACTTGTACTAGAATATGTGTACCTATTTTTTTTCTTTAGTTATAAGCAATATAATTAACAGAGTAATTATAAGGCGCAGCAGAGAAATCACCCCCCAGGAGAGGTTTTCATCCGGCCATTCAATTTAATATTATTGGTTTTGACGTACATTAATACGACTTTACATTCTTGCACGTACATCTTAATCGACGTAAAATACACTTCTACTTCAGTCAGGAACCCGTCGGGTAGCCTCGCACGAATAATAATTGTAAAAATGCTTTCATATCTCCCAGTGATTCGACATAAACAAGGGATGCGGTGGCGTCAAGCTCGGGATGTCCGGTTGTGGTAGTTGCACCCTCGGTCCCGACCAGGTTATGGTCCCGCAGATACTTGCTATCGGAATGTTCTAAAAAAATCCACTGACCTTTGGTGTCAATAGGCTGCGGCGGCGCCAAGCTCGGTATCTCCGGTTGTGGCGGCTGTACCCTCGGTCCCGGCCATGTCGTGGTCCCGGTACCGCAGTACCGCGGCCGCGCCGCCCCGCAACCGTCCGCTGCGTCACGCAGCGTCGACGCGTCCGCCGAATATTCTGGAACGTCGGGTAAATGGTCTACTGGGAGTCATCTCAGGAGTTCGGCTTTTATGAAGGATTATAAGGGTATAGGATGCCTCACTCTAACAGGGTTTCTGTACCATGCTAATAAGTCCATGTGCATGATGGCAATAAATAAATTAAATTAAATATATGTATTCATAATTTTTTGACCTTTATTGTCATAGTGAGAAGAGCGAAAAAGGTAGGTGAATCGACTTTCTTGACTGTACAATAACAAGATAATCAATGTTAAATGATCCTATGATTGAAATGATATACCAATAAGCAATATTTAAATAAAATGAAATGTACCTCCGGTATCTAATCTAACCCTACACCACTGGTCCGTTTAGAAGTTTTATATTTTTACCCGGCAAGAAATTCGGCGGGACTTATTTTTCCAACTAAGTTAATTGGTACTAAAATAAGTATTATAGTATTTATAGTAGGTAGATATACAAGGTAGGAGGTACATTACATTACATAACTTTATCACTTTAGCAGGTGCTAAGTAGGTAATTTAATCTCCCATGAATTCTAATACTTAAGAACAGATATATGTATTTCTTAGATCTACTTGCACAATCTAAGGTTAACACTGAGTGAAATGGTGAAGTCTATAAATTGACACTTCTAAGTTCTAACTGTTTAATCTCAGGTTAGTGATCTAACCCTGGGTTGTGCAAGTAGACCTTAGTAATGTAAGTTTAACTTACTTCTTGTTGTTGAAGATTGCAGCAGGCTAGCTGTTTGGCCTCCGGGGAAAGTCGCATTTCGTTTGTGTCGGCCCTGTTGACAAAAATAAAAAAGGTTTTAATCATAATCCGATGAACAGTCTGACAAGTAGCTAACAGTAGAAAATACTTTAAAAATTAAGGCGCGAACGAGTGTTGATACATGAACACAGAATACCTACAAAAATTAAGGAGATAACCTATTGCATTTCAGCGATGACAAGTCCGAGTAACCAATCACATTATGAATAAAACATTTGTCCATCATTCACTGACAAGTGTCATTACAAGGGTGATTTATGGTTTATCGCATCAATAAACGTTAACGTGATATCAATACCCATCGCAGTAATATAAATGTGTTTTACTAGCACTACTTATAACACAATGCCCATTCACACATTCATTCAATGATCGCCCACATACAGCGTAGTCAGATCGACGGAAAAGTCTGTAGATATGGTTGCCAGAAACAACTTCAATATAAATTTACATTACTCATCGTGCATCAATGTCTAATTGGGCAAATACGGTGAAATAGAATGAAATCTTAATAACTTTTTGTTTAAGTGTCATTATAGGTAACTACAAAAAGAAAGTCTGTATATCTACGGATTTTATGAAGCCTCAACTATACAGTACAAAAAAATCTGTAAAAAAAAAAACAAAAAGATAGTGCTATAGGGTGGTCGTTTTTGAAACCGGTGTGTCCTCCTCCGTTTACAAAATTCTTATTGGGCACACTAATGTCAGTTCGTGTTCACTCTTCAGATCTTAATGGTAACCGCAATGTCAAATGGCAACTAAGGTAGTAGTAGTAGTAGTAGTAGTAAAACACTGTATTGCACAAAAACACAGAAAACAAAATAAACAGTATGAATATTACACAGATTTGTACAAAGGCGAACTTATCCCATTAAGGGATCTGTTCCAGTTAACCTTTGAGCAATTGAAGGAGAACTGGAGATGGTAGACATCCATAAAGGACACGGCATTAAAAAGAAACCCAGTGTTTTCCAATTCGCTAAACTACCCTAAAACCTACTGGATGTAAACTACATACCATACAATAAATAATAAAATAAACTACACAAATATACATATATACATATACATACATCTACAAAACCGCATTATGTCCTTTAACTTATGTATCGTTCGAGAGCCATAACTTTTTTAAATTCATCTTTAGCGATGCGACCGACTGGCACTGTCGGAAAGAAGGTGGTAACGAATTCCAGAGTTTTACCGAGTAAACTGTAAAAGACTTGTCATAGGACCGATGTGTATGAGGTGGAATAGCTAGAGAGAGATCGGCACTGGAGCGAAGCCGGTGCCCACTGCCGTCCGCCAAAAACTTGAACCTCTCGGATAGATAAGGAGGGGAAGAGGGAGAAAATAAAATATTAAAAAGAAGAGCAAGTACATGGGTGTCTCTACGGCGCCGAATAGTCAGCCACTTAAGTTTTGCACGGAAACACGAGATATGGTCAAATTTACGAAGGCCGAAAATATATCTAATACACACATTCTGCAGCCGCTCCAGCTTGTCAAGTAGCTCCTCAGTAAAATCTAACATAGCGATATCTGCATAATCAAGGAGTGGAATCAGAAGAGAACTTGCAAGCATAGTTTTGGTGTGCACAGGGAGAAAACTTTGGAGACGGCGAAGCGAGTGCATTGAGGCAAAAAGTCGCCTACTAGTTTCTACCACATGGGGAGCCCAAGAAAGTGTTTGATCCATGACAATGCCTAGATTCCTTACAGTGGGTGTAAAAGGAATGTGCGTTCCATCGAAAAGAATGCTAGGCATAGGCACTTCAGACAACTTGGAGATGAAGTGGGGACTCCCAATCATAATTGCCTGTGACTTTTTCGCGTTAACCAAGAGTCCAAAAGAAGAAGCCCAATCACGGATGCGGATCAGATCACTATTAATCAGGCTTATTAGATCCTCAATGCTTCCGATGCTGGCCGAAGAGTAGAGCTGCAGGTCATCTGCGTAAAAGTGGTCTGAAGAAGCCAGAGATTTAGTAATCCCGTCTATAAATAAAGAAAAAAGTAGAGGAGAGAGAATCCCGCCCTGAGGAACCCCCGCAGTTAGTTCACACCAAGAGGAGACAGTATCTTCGACCGTGACACGCTGGCACCTTCCAAATAAATAACTACGGAACCAAGAAATAGCTAAGGGGGACAAATTAAGGTTACGCAATATTGCCAGGAGAATATCAAAATCTACCGAGTTAAAAGCACTACTAAAATCTAGTAAGACCAAAGCCGTCAGCTCCTTATTTTCTATATTGCGACGAATGTCATCAGTCACTTTGACCAAAGCTAAAAGGAGGGAAGTGAGTGGGACCGAGGGGCAAGACTTCAAGATTAAGAGAAGAAGCAAGGGATTGTAGTTTACGCGAGCGGTGGTCGTTTTTTAGCAGACACGTATTAAAGTCCCCCATTATAAAAGTAGTCCCCCATTACTAAGGTCATAATGCCGTCTCTTTTATTCTCGCCTAGTTTGATAAAATACAAAGGAAACAGCGATATGTGGCAAGGTACCGAGTAATGTTGTTAAGGCAGGATGTCGGAAATTGTTAGAAACCTTGCCTGGAAGAGTTTTCTCACTGTCACCTTAATGTGACTACACTTCCCATTGGCGACTAAAAGGTGTATGTTGAACAACAGAATGACCGGATCATTATCACCTTTCTCACTGAGCGTGTGAAACTGCCCTTACAGTCCTAGTAAAAATACCTTAGCTTTCCATTTCGCAAAAAATTACATAGTTTCTAATACATTCTGTAAATACAGTTTGGTACAAACACAGATAAATCGATGCGAATTGTTACGAATCAAGTTGTTAAATTCATGATTATTTTTATTAAAATAGAATAATTAATCCACAGGTTTTTCCAGGAAATATCTATTAAGTCAAATTCGATAACACGTCACGACATTCAGACTTCAAATAAACCAAGCATACTAATATACAGCTACTAATATACGAGTACATAGATCTCTGCATACTTATTAGTAGCTGTATATTAAATTGCAGAACATTCTCAAATTCCAAAAATTTCATAAGAATTTATTAATTAAATAACTTTATTTTCAAAACTACAATTTAGGAAATGCCGCCAGCATCCTCGGTACAATGCCACAAGGGCCAATCTTAGATATAGGTTAGGTTAAGTAGATTAGTTAGATTTAATCTATGTACATAAGAATTGAATTCATGCGATGTTTCCGGGGAGAATAATAATTTAATGAAGCCTTGATATGATTGGCATTGTTAGCCAAATTCCAGTTCCCAAGAATATTCTCCATAGAAGAATAACAATTTATGGAACTGCCTCTGCTATTGCTGCATGATCTCGCAGAGGAGCGATCTTCGGAAATCAGAAACCGGTCAAATCCTAAAAAATTAGAAATAGCTCGTAGTATAATGATAAAATGCTTTTTCACCAGCAAAACAACTCAATTCCAGAATTCAGATTCTTATCTAGGAGAAATGCTTACATTCCTACGAGTATCGCAGGCCCTATCGGAAATGTGCGGTTGGAAATCGGTAATTGCGAGAGAGCACATAGCGGCGGCTAATTATTGTGAAACTTGCATCGCAAACGTTCAGGTGACGACTGTTATGGCAGATCACGGGTGTGATAACTAGTAGCAATTTATTTTTATGGACTAAGATGGAATGAGGAAGACAGAGGATAAATTACTTTCAACACACATCCTATCTTATACTGCACTGTTGGACATACGCCTCTCCTATTATCGTAAGGATGCAAGTAGGAGGTAAACGCTACGCTGGCATAGCGTGCTGTTTGAAGGTTCTTTTTTGTTTTTTAACCATATTTAGTTTAAAAACTGTACAATTTATATCATCATTATCATCATCATCACGAAAGACGATTCCCCCAAAGATTGCCACAATGACCGGTCCTGTGCCACCCGCCTCCAGCGGACTCCTGCGACCTTCACCAGGTCATCAGTCCAACTGTGTGGGGGGCCTACCCACGCTACGCCTTCCGGTACGTGGCCGCCACTCAAGAACCTTCCCGCCCCAACGGCCATCGGTTCTACGCGCAATGTGTACATAAATTAAATCAACAACAATTTATATACATAGATTAAATCGAAGTAATTGACTTAACGTAACCTGTATC
Source organism: Thaumatotibia leucotreta (assembly GCA_025490895.1). NCBI lineage: Eukaryota > Metazoa > Arthropoda > Insecta > Lepidoptera > Tortricidae > Thaumatotibia > Thaumatotibia leucotreta. Next base: position 49,508 of record JALPQI010030871.1, read on the forward strand.
TAAGATTGGCCCTTGTGGCATTGTACCGAGGATGCTGGCGGCATTTCCTCGCTGTATCGCAATACTGATGCGTAATGCGAGGAAGTCACCAGCTCTTTGGTATTTAATTTAGTTACTTTTGTTAGACTTTTTTGTTTGTGTATATTTCTTAGGTAACTCGATGAGGCATTAAGCCAACAAGACATGTTTAAACAAGAATATTTAATTTCTACCTTAAACGTTTGCAGAACAAATAACTGAAATAGACGCTATAATTGTTGGCAGATACTTAGATGTTGACTTGCAAATGAAAATGGCGCGAGAGCAATTCGCAGAACGCTAATTATTGTGAAACTCGGATCGGAAGCGATGTAATGACTGTCGTAGCTTTATGGAGGATGGCTTAATAACTACCAGTGAAGATGTCTTCCCACCTAGTGACATAGTTAATAGATCAGCAGGCCTAGACAAAAACCCATTCTGCAATCGTATACGACAAGCGATAAGTAATAAATGTATGAGAATGACAGATTCGAACGATAAGTCACGTGACCATTTCCATATAATATTATGATCACGTGACTTACCGGTTATTTATCGTATGGCATGTATGACATGGCATAAAAATAAAATAAAATAAAAAATATCGTCAAACCCTAACCCCCTTATTCATAAATGTCTTCTAACCACTCACTTGCTTTGATTTTTGCGATAGACTCTATGTCTATGTAAAATAAGAGTGATGACATGTAACAAAAGCTATATGAAGCAAGTGAGTGGCTAAGCCGCTAAGTATTGTTTGTCCCTTTCGGTCCTAGAGACATTTTGATAAGACCGAAAGGACAATCAATACTTAGTGGCTTGTTAATTTAGGTGACGTTTATGAAAGGCTATACCTATCAATATCTGTTGATGTATAGAAAATACCTAAAGCCGCTGTGAATCAAAACAATTGAATATCGAATTGGGGTTCGATAAAATCGTTTTAATTTCATCGCAAAGAAATACCTCCCCGATAACATCATATAGGTATCGGCTTTTTGCCAGATACTTTGATTGATTGCACCATAGTGCAGTGACCTCTGTAACGGGCATCGGCGCCAGCGCAACGTTTATGCGTTTATGTCCACAGTTCATTTTAATGCCCAATTAGAAGCAAGCTTGTGCCGATGCCGGGCATTTTTAATTTTTTATAAGTGTCAAATTCTGCATTGGATTGTTTGGAATGCTGAGTTTGCTGAGGTTGTTCACCCATATATTACGTTGTTTACTATAACAATGGTTCATAGGTTTATTTAGTGAGTTTTATTTTCTATGTCATAAATACCTGTGTCTATTTTTTTTTCTAAGTTTTGTATTTGGAACTTTTAATATGATTTCCACTCGGAATCGTGAGCTCTTTCGATCTTGATATCTCCTTTTATTGTTTCAAGGTTTTCATCATCATCATCATCAAAATTCTCGCTGTATTATGGATAGAACCTTAAATTACTTAAACTATGTTCCGACTGCAAGACAATTGCCTTCCTTACTTAGTTCAATATGCGGTTTGCAATCTGCATCGGCGTGCATGATAAAGGCTTTATTTTACACAAAGCATGGTTTCTTTATACTTCTAGCTAAATAAAGCTCCTTTCATCACCATACAATATAATTACCACTCAGGTACACTCAAGCCCTTTCAGTTTCACTAGAACTGATGACGCGACCTGACTTGCTGGTACAGTCATCGTCAATTAAAAAGTTCAATACATTAGCAATCGCGTATTATAAAAGCCTGGATAAAGCCCCATGTAATAAGACATGTAATAACAAAATAAGGCATTTTCACATGTCAAGTCAGTACTTTTAACTTTGTACGATGTCCGCAGTGGACGTCTTTCGGCTGATATGACGATGATGACGATCCTAGGGACGACTGCAAACAGGTATACAAAATACTTTACATATATCTATCTATATATGCATTGCATGCATTTTTTTCTAGCGACCACTGTCAGTAAAAAAAACAGCAAATTCAAATTTTCTATAGGAAGCCAACTCTTCGCACCAAATTTTTTTTAATTGCCGCTTTTTTCTTCTGACAGAGGTTGCTAGACAGAGTATATATTTATGTATATACGTATTTATATACATAGCACGTTAGTGCGTCGGTAGCGTACATTGCTTCAAATCGTCATTTCATTAATGATAACATTTTGACGAAATGCAAAAATAAACAAAGTATAGTTAATCTGTGTATCGCTATTAGTGTCGAGCCAGTCTTACCATCGCCTTAGTCTACTCATACAAACTAGTACCAGTTTGTATGAGTTGTATGAATGATACGGAGCCCCCTGGAGCGGACACGCCTCCTATTATTAAATCCCACGTCAAGACGGGCATTCCTCAAGGTGCTGAAGGCCATTTTTATGGGAAATCGGCCTTTTTTATGTGCAAAGGATTGTTCTATGTGGGTCTTCTTAACACTTCCAATTTGACGTAATTTGTTTCGGGTAATTTTATTACTTAATGGTTGGGTGAAGCTCAAAGGTTTATTGTTGGTGTTTATTGTATCACCACTTGGCCACTGAGATTTTCATTTATTTAAATTAAATTCAATTTTGACACATATGTGTATGTATCACTTTTAATAAGACTCAAAATCGCGAGCTTTTTCGATCCTGACCGGAGAAAATTTTGTTCCAAGGTTTTTTCCATACCGTTACCATTTTTTCCTACATTTTGTAACAGTAACAGACTAACGGATTGGAAAGTTCGAAAAATGTATACAAATTTTGAGACAAAATTATTCTCTTATTAGAATCTGACGATTCGATTAGAAATCATGTGAAAATTACCTGTATTAAAAAAAAAATGGCCCATCTACGCTCTCTTGCTAGGCTTTAATGCATCCTCAGTTTCATAAACTATCAATTTAGTAGGTAATTAACTTTTAAATTAAGATATCATACACATACATATAACTATCATCATCATATCAGCCGAAAGACGTCCACTGCTGAACATAGGCCTCCCCCAAAGATTGCCACAATGACCGGTCCTGCGCCACCCGCATTCAGCGGACTCCTGCGACCTTCACCAGGTCATCAGTCCACGTGGGGGGCCTACCCACGCTACACCTTCCGGTACGTGGCCGCCACTCGAGAACCTTCCCGTCCCAACGGCCATCGGTTCTACGCGCAATGTGCCCCGCCCACTGCCACTTCAGTTTAGCGATAGCTATAAGTACATGTAATTACAAGAAAAACACAAATCAAATTGTTCGATTAAAATAAATTTGTCTCAAAACTTGTCGTTAGTAAGCTATATTTAGAATTCCTGTTCCAAAAAGTGCCAAGTCCCTCATTACAAGATGTAATTGAGTATCATGTAAGCTTAGGGTACGGATCGTGAAGAGCACATGAGTCACCCGTCTCCTGTCACGGCGCTGTATCTGTATCAACTCTTGCGCAGCTGCGCTCTACACGGCACCGCGTCGCTGTTCGCCCCTTTTATGGTCAGCGCGAGAATCGGCTGCAGAACATGGAGACATACGAGTTTTTAGGAGATGAAGAGCAAAAATCCCAAGAGATAATGTGTTTTTTATTAAAAGAACAGATATTTGTTGTGAAGCAATATTTTTTTGAGTTGTTTTTTTTTAAGTGGTAAAAAGAAAAATACCGAAGTTTACCAACGCTGGAAGTGGGATATTTTGAACCCACATCCTTGGCAATTCGCTAAGCTGGAGTAGCCGACTGGTTTAGCCTAAACCGTTTAGGCATCAGCCGCGAAAGCTAAGCACGTGGGTTCAAATCGCACCTCCGGCATTGGTAAACATCGGTATATCTTGTTTTGGTTTATGAATGAATAGAATTGTTTATTTGGTAAAGTTGACTGAATCTTAACTTAACAATCGCACCAAAATGCCACTCAGAGTATGCCCCTGAGCAAAAAACAAACATGGCGCTGGTTTTAGGATGAAAAGTAAAAGTATTTCAAATTATAGAGTCCAGTGCACCAAATTGAAAGAAATATCTTACTAGTCTTACTAACTACTTGTCATTTTGACATTGTTCAATTGGTTGATTGTAGATATAGTAGGTACAGGCACGTCTAATAATATGTATACATTTCGGAACGTATGTCAAAGGCATGAGGATCAAAATCGTATACATATTATTAGAGCCGACCGTACACTGTACATATGTATTGAACAATCTTTTCCCTTCACATTTTCACGTCCGAATTTATCTTTAAGTCTCAGATAGGTCAGTGCATTGGATACTGACGTTCATTGGATAGCAATATGAATTCGGGCGTTTCCGTGAAAAGCCGAAGGGCTAGGGTTATGCACTACAGCATTCCATGAAAACGTCACGTTCGGACACAGTCATTTCAATGCTTTTGAGAAATAAAATGAGGTAACCGAGTATGGTCATAATAATCAGTATCATTACATAGTATAAAATAAAGTCACTTTTTCTGTCCCTATGTCCCTTGGTACGCTTAAATCTTTAAAACTACGCAACGGATTTTGATGAGATTTTTTTAATAGGTAGAGTAATTCAAGAGGAAGGTTTTTATGTATTGTATAGTACCCGTGCGCAGCCGGGGCGGGTCGCTACTGTCGCTAGTATAATATAAAGGCTTTAAGGTTGACAGTGTTTCTTACCAGCCAACATATTTTATTAGGGTAGCTACCATAGCGTCACGTACGGACAAAAAGAAGACGTTTTCATGGAATGCTCCTACATCTGTCTCAAATTCTTTTCTTCAGGGTTAAAAGAGGAGCAAACCTCGAGATCCGAGGGCATCGGCCCGAGATCACGAGGTTTTTTACACGTATTTCGTTAAGTGCCACATATAGCTATTACTATACCCATTACGTGCGTGTGATGTAATAGTTTTATTGGATCTATATAAGCCGATACTGCTCTAATTTGAATATCGATATCGTGTGAACGCTCCAATCGCTCCATAGGGGGCGTTGATCGTTTTAGAGTTGATCTTTTTTTACCGAATCATTGTTTTCATTTGGAAACATTGCAATCGGTATTGGATCGTAAAATAAATGCGTCCATACGTATTCGTAATAGGTGAAGCCACAGGCTGATGATGGTATGTGTGCGATGTGCGGTGCGCATTTATAATACTTAAAAATCTATTGCAAATAATACAAAATCTATGTCCGTCCGCGTTACATACACAACAGCAGCTTTGGCAAAAACTTCTTAAAACTAGTTCAACGGTTGACGATACGTATGTAATGTAAATTCCCTGGAATTGAAAGCGTCCATAGGTATGTAGCTGGCCCACTACCGCCAACACCGAATTTCGGGGATCTTTCTTTGTCACTCGAACGAAGGCGTTATTAGAGTGACTGAGAAAAATTCCCGATATTTGCCGATTTCGGTAGGATCGCTGCTGTGGTATGCAGCTACTGTAGCCTATGGACGTTGTGGTATAAAGAATCCGTTCCGTTTCGTTACTATTTCAGCTCCGATTCAAACCGAGCGTATCGTTGCGTTTTTCATAACATTAATGTATTCACAAAGGCCATTCATTCGTATAAATGTATATTTGACAAAAGATTCTAATTTGTTGTAACTACCTTCACCGACCTTTCGAAGCATCCGACAAGAAACCAATTAGAAAAAGTCTTTCTAATAAAACGTCAATTCCGCATTTCACAATACATTCGTTTATTCATTAATTCGACAATTGGACGTAGTTATGCAAAAGGTAACCAATCCACAATAATTTTTCATTTTTTAACACCTTAAATCGAAACTAACAAGTAAATCTTTCAAATGACAAATCGTTTGGATTGGTTCCTTACTGCATACGTATGTCCAATTTTTTTCGAATAAGCTCTTTTACAAAGTCAAAAGGATCGTAAGATACAAGTCGCTACAGTCGATTTCTTATATTATTTTTTCGATATGTAATCCTTATTGACATAGGCACTTACGCAGCATTAAGAACGGATGAAGAATGCGTATAAAAAGAGTTGGTACTTGGTACGTTTAACAGTTTATCTGTCTATCAATCAATCAGTGTTCGCTAACGTTTACGACTTCATTTCGTTTTCCGTGGCTGCTTGTATGTTAGCTCATTAGTAAAACGTCGGTGGCGAGCACTTTGAACTGATTGCATAAGTAAAATCACTAGATGTAAGTTTTTTAACACTTAATAAAGTGTATTAGTCGGGTTAGTATTTCGTCGGTTGATAACCAAAACTCATTCAGGAACTCGTAGAGTACTTAAATATATGCAAAGCCATCAAAATGTAGAATTGTCAGTCTGCGACCATATAGATATAACATGGACGTCTAACGCCAGCTAAAATTCCCCCAAAACCAATTGTTCAATTATGTCAAGATGGGCAGGACATAGCGCTTTTCTTAACACCGCACATAATTTCGGCGCAACATCTTTAACAAATGTTTATAGAAATAGCCAATCAAAAGTTTGATGGAGCAATCACAACTATTTCTAAATGGCGGTAAAAAAAATTATAGGTTTATACTCGTATTGAAATTCATTACCGTGACGCATTGCAGAGGGGGTGAACCTTGCCAACTAAAATTCAGGACAGTTTTAGAAAGGCAATTTAGTATAGCGTGCGGCTTCCATGTTTTATTTGTTCGTAGTAGTCAGTAGTAAAGAAAATGTAAACAAATATGTCTGACTTTCCACGGCATTTGACGTCTATGTATGACACATATAGCGAAACACGTCCGCAGATACATTTTTACGTTGAAACTTATAAAAATCATTAATCTTAACTAAAATGTAAGTGAACTAAACTTTTAAGATTTTAAGTGCGTAATGTTCAAATTCAAACTGGCATTCATACAAATAGCGAAATATACTCCGGGACCAAGAGTGTAATGCCGTAGGTATCTACTTGAAACGTAGTAGGCTTCATATTCAAACGCGATTAAGTCCCGCTCCAGTAAAAACCGAGGATATTTTAAAAAATCCGTATAGTGAAACACAAGTTAGGTACTCGTAACAGGGACATAGCCTCTTATGCAATTGATGTTGTAATCTTAGTTAACTGTATAAAAGTTTTGTTTCTTGTCATTCATCGTAACCATAATCACCCTAAATCGTGAAACATGACATCCAGTTACACCTAAAAGGCGAAGCTTTACGTCTTAAATCGCGTCTTGTTCGCTTAGCATACAATGCTAGTAAAAAGCTAGTTTGCTACCAATTCGTAGCGTTGATTGGCGCGGTTCTAGGGACGCCCAGTATGGACCGCGCTTCCGTGAGCGGCAAAAACTGTGCTCTTACTATGAGCTCTGCAGTGTTACATATATTCACTAAGGAAACCGCCTTGCTATCAGCGCTGTGTCAGCGCTGCGGCAGCGGCAGCGTCGGGCCTAAAAATGGTATTCACTAATGCACTTTAAACGACACTAGTGCTCGGCGACGAACGCGGCGTGAGCTGGAACTACACTGCGTCGAGAGTTACCGCCTACAGTTCGACGACGATCTGTTCTACGTCAGTGAATACCGTTTTCCGCAGCTGCGCTCGACGTCGAAGTGAAGGCTGTCTCATCGTCGAGCTCGTTGATGAACGCAGCGTCGAATGTGTGAATAAGAGAATAGCATAGCTGTGAGCTTATCACTATTACTATTTAATAGCCTCATGGCAGGAGCCCATTGTGATTTCTAAAGGATATATTCGATTGTTTAAGCGATAGGTGGCAAACGAACAGACGAATCGCCTGATGGAAAGCAATTCGTCGCCCATGGACACCCGCAATACCAGAGGCGTCGCAAATGTGTTGCCGGCCTTTAAGGTGGGAGTACGCTCTTTTCTTGAAGGTTTGAAGGTGGTAGGCCGGAACGGAAACACCGCTTGCGACAGTTTGTTCCAAACTTTAACTGTGCGAGGCAGGTGTATTTTTTCAAATAATGAATGAAAAGCCTGTTTAGTTTGAAGTTACACTCAAAACTTTTTTTAATGTAAAATATAGTAAAAACTAAAAAGGAAAAGCTACTATATTTTTTAAATCATTAGGTATACATTTCAATAACTCAAACGGAGTATGACGGGCCGGACAGGAACGTTGTAGCGTATGTAAATGTCATATTAGATGGCACACCGCTTGCACACACGCACGGCACTGACACGCCCACGCGCATTCGGTATGGCTTGGCCTAAAGTCCCACGCGTACTCACATATTGGAGCGAGCAAGAGTGATAGAACATTACGCCGTCGATACAGTTCAGCTAACCCACGCAGCTCATGGTAAGACCGCTGAAGAGTCGGGGATGCCGACACAAACTGGATGATAACGGTAAGTATAATACTTAGGGTTTAGATGAAGCAGATACCATAGTTAACGCTATAACCAGTTGCATGGTTTAAATGCTTGTAAAATTGCGACACAAGAAAATAAAGATAAAGACTGGAAAAGCAAGGTTGGGAGTATACATTGGCCCAAAACTAAAATATTCTATACCAATCATTAGTGGATTCTAAATAAAATGTAAGCAAATATAAAAATTTGCATTGTTGCATAATCACATTTAGAACACAATCTTGGTTTAAATACGAACTTAAAATGTTAAACCTTGAGTTCACATACATTTTTAGTGAAAATATTGATATTTATTAGTATTAACCAGAGATCGGATAAAAGTGCGTCATTGTTCGCAATAATATGGACATGACTCCAAAGTTGATTAAATGAATAATTCAACGAACAATTTCAAATTTCAAAGCTTTAAGGTAACTATTTACAAAGGTTTTCATAGTTACTTGTGTCAAATAGGTAATTTTCTAAAAATGATTAAATCATTAATTATTTAATCAACTTTGAAGTCATGTCCATATTATTGCGAACAATGACGCACATTTGTCCGATCTCTGGTATTAACTTAAAATATACTTATCTGCGAACGTGTTTCACGATATGTGTCAAAGACGTCAAATGCTATGGAAAGTCAGTCATATGAGTTTACTTTTTTTTAGATTGGTATTTAAAAGTGATTATTTTTCATGTTATGATTTGTTTTTTTCTGTACAATAAAGTGTTTTACTACTACTACTACATGTCCTTGATTTTCCGCCGATTTCTATTGACAAAAATCGCTTGCCAGACTATTTATGATATTGATTGCTTTGACGATGAAGATGGCATACAAGCATACAGCCGACCTGTGGCCTATTTCACCATAATTACAAGTCTGACAATTGTAAAATATCACTGTTACTGACGTCACAGGCCTCCATAGGCTACGGCTACCGCTTACTATCGGGCGGTCCATGTGCTTGTTTGCAACCAACATAAAATTATTTATGATAACCTTTTTTAAATCGTTAATAAACTACTTTTTATTTTCCAAATCCCGTGACATTTGTCGAAAGGTTTAGTACAATTCTCATTAAATCTTGACATGAGGGTCGTCATATGTCGGAATTTTGCTACAATTGTCGAGTTTTTGTGACAATTGTAATTTTGCTTCGCAAAAAAGTAGTTATTAACTGCTGATTTATTAAAGTTCCTGCGCTAAATTTTATGTTGGTGGCAAACAAACGCACGGCCCTTCCGATGGTTAACGGTAACTGTAGCCTATAGACGCCCCAGATTACAGAAACAGTAAATGTACAATTGTATCACTTGTCAATGTGGTGAAATTGGGGCCTGATAACAAGCATTTGCCGAAGCTTATGGTCGCCGGCAACTAAAGAGGTCGTGGTCGTCTTTCAAAAGCTTTAAATTTCTTGAAGAATGTTATACTGAAAACCCTGCAATAAACATACCTTCAGACAATCTCTCTGTTTTCTAACATCCGTTATCTTTCCGTGTGGTTACGGCAGGCAACATTTACAGATTTTACACCTCTCAAGTTTGCCTAACCATGTAGTTTAGATGTATGCTTTGCAGATCTATAAGTAAGAAAATTATAATGCTAGATGACTAAATGTGACCATTATACCGAGAGTTTCTTCAGCATCAACACTCTATTTTAATCTGGTTAATGTTCTGGTTGCAATTACCCAGATTTCTATCCAATCTAGTTACATTTACACAATCTTTTAAGGGCCGCCGTAACTATTAACTGTGCGTAAACCCTCAGAATAGGATCAGTTATTACAGTTATAGTTCAGCTTTCAACACTGGTAGCTGAGGGTTTTATTACAAAGATATACAAATCAGAATCACCATGGGCCTATTTCTCGAAAGCTTGTAATTTGTAATACAAGCGGAAGTCCTTATTTAATTAATAGTGTCACAAAGAGACTTCCATTTGTATTACAAGTTACAAGCTTTTGAGAAATGGGCCCCATGTGGTTGAAAAATGGACTTAACCGGTAAACCCCGTGGTAGTTATTTATTTATATACATTTAATGACACTTTAGGCTAGAGTCTTACACCAAAACACTTATGTGGTGAAACAATAATAAAATCAATTAAACATAACAAAAATCTAGTAATTGGCTAACAAAAGATTGTGAAAGTGGGCCTTTATGTGGGCTTTTATTATATTTCAGTCATATTTATATCTTCATAAAAATTAACTATTCACTAATCATAACACAATATTGTTCGTGAACATATCATTTATTAACTATGCGTATGGACTCATTAGGAGGTAAACATGATGATCGCCACCCATAATAATACCCGTAATCACCACTCTCGGCAAGCGAGTTGGCGATCGCAGTAATGTGTCTACTATGATGGCGCTGTTGCCCATAAATCTTCAATAAATGAGTCAGTCAGTCAGTGACACTTCAATTCCTAATCGACTCTTACGACACCCACGGGAAGAATTAGAGTGGTGACCATGTATTCTTACTGCTGTCACCATGCGGCCAAGTTTTCTTTTTTTTATATTAATTGGTAGGTAGTTTTTCGTCGGTGTCTACATCGCGCTATCAACATTTTTACGACGTTCGAATATAAGTGTTGGGGAGATTTTTTTTTATAAATTGGTTATAGTTGTGACTCTCTTGTTTCATGTAAATGAATGCAAATGAATATGAATTTCGAAGTATTCAATTACATATGAAACAAGAAAATCCCGAATATAGCCAATTTACTTATATAGAAAACGATAGAATTCGCCATCACTAATTTGCGAACAATTTAAAGAAACCGTTCAAAGTAATATCCATATCTATAACTATAACATATTTCATTATTTTAATGGTCTTGTTTTGAAGTCGGTTAAAAAAGAATTATCGAAATCGGTTGGAGTGATATTGAGTTATTCGTCCACTTTTCGTGCATATGATGCAAAATGACTTATACGGTTTTCTCATGGATGCCATTTTCAAAACTGGACAAAATTAAAATAGGACCAACCGGTAAGCATCAGCAGACAAATAAAAAAAAATCCTAAAAATCGGTTCACCCAGTCGGAAGTTCTGAGCTAACAAACATAAAAAAACATACAGTCGAATTGATACGCTCCTCCTTTTTTTGAAGTAGGTTGATAAATAGAAAACAGCGATGACTGTTCTCAATAAAATAATGTTTCTACATAATTTTTTTGTGAAATGTTGCAGTTTATTTGCAGCGGACTGCATCCAATGTTGTTCTATCAGTCGGTATCGAGTTACCAGTTCTATAAAATAGGGCACATAATAATATACTAAGAAGTTTACTAGCTCTATAAAATCGCAGTTAAACTGAAATGAGGAACGGGCAGATCGAGCTGCAACTTTCGGCGTAAACAAATTCAGGTCACTCGACCAGTGTTGCCAGACAGCGAAACGCGAAAAACGGAAAACTGTCGGAAAAAAAAGGACGCAGATAAAATTTAGGCCTTAGACCAATGTCGTGGCCAGGACATTTGGTCTCCAAGCGTAAATTTAATTTAATGACTTTAACAAAGTAATAATTGTAACCTAAATTACTTATAAAAAAAGATAGGTGTTTGCAAGGCGAGTGTGCTTGTTGGCATGGTAACCTAATTGAGACTCGATCCGGCCGACAATCCCGCCGAGTGTCGTCACCAGCTGACAGCCGCTTGCGCACAGAACTGGGGCGCGCGGTTTCAGGAACCCGCCCTAGTTCGGGCCTGGCGTCATTCTTACATATACAACAGGATTAGATTAGTCTATTTTTAAGCATGACTTGCCTGTAAAATGTGTTAGCTATAGAATACTTAGTACTTAACGTAATAAAGAATAATAAGTATTTTATTTCTATGAAAGTTTCAGAAATGTTATTTAATCAATAATAAAATTGAGGAATCACAAAATTGAGGGTTAGTACTCGTAGATACTGTAGCCTATTGGATACCTAACTGTCTTAAATTGTTACAGCAGGGTTAGCTCCTGATTAAAGCGACAGTAGCGACGTAGACTACTCGTTCCTCTTTTATTAACATAGTAAACAACGGGAAGTCTATATCGCAGAGATATAAATAAATAAATAAATAAATATCTTGGGACATCTTACACAAATCAACCTAGTCCCACGGTAAGCTCAATTAAGGCTTGTGTTGTGGGTACCAAGCGACGATATATATAATAGATAGATACGTATAGATACTTAGATACATACACACTACACAGCCATGACCAAGGAACAAACATTTGTGATAAATAAATACACAAAGAATGCCCTCGCCGGGATTCGAACCCGGAACCTCCAGCTTCGTAGGCAGGGTCACTACCAACTAGGCTACAAAGGCTGACAATAGAGATAAAACGAGTGCAAAGCCTAAAGGTGCATTTAGACGAAACGAGCATTCGCTCATTCTATCCTCCACTCTACGAAATTCGTTCGTTACACAAAACGTGATTCGTCGAAATTCATCGCAAATCATGCACAAATGAATATTGTAGGGAAGCTCATATATTTTTTATCGACTGTATACATAGTAAAAACTTTAAGAATAGGTACTTCATTAAAACAATGTATAATAACGAGCAGTTCAGATACAATTCGATAAACTTAACTTTTTGGCACATTCAGCCGCAAGGTTCAGACGCAGGAATTAAAAAGCAAAGAAATGAAGATTGACTTCGATTTATTTGCCGTTGGTGGCAAATTGAGCCATTTAAGGGTTCAATCGGCCCCGTGTCCCCACGTTACGTTTGCGAGATGCGCAGGCGCTTCTCGGAAGCTATATCGAATGAGATTCATGACTGTAAGTGTAAGACATGAGTGGCGAGCGTCGAGCGGCTAAGTTAGATGACGATTATTTTTTTTTTAATTTTAACATACTTTTCATCACACTTGCTTTCTAAGCGCGCCATTGCTTGCATGCATCGCGAGATTACTCTCGCTTCTATTACTAGAAAAGTCAAATTCACTTTTCTAAAAAATATTGCGTCTTAAAACAAATTTTTGATTGCTCACAAGTGTAATAAAAAACATTGTATGCATCGCGGTCGGTAAGCGGAGTAATATTAACTCGAGTCATTAAAAGCCCTCCGCCTACGGCTTCTAACACTCTCGTTAGTAATACCGTACTTACCTCCCTAGATGCACAATGTACCTACTATTTCATCACGCCTGTTCTGTAAGTGCGTCAATTCATGCAGGCCATGTGGACCGTAGGTATGCACCTATTAATATGACCTAGGACAATAATTTTCATACATATTTCAATGTGTGTGCCACCGGCGGTACCGGAATTATGAATTCGTGTGAAATAAAGCCCATCCCTTTATACTTGTTCAGTTTGTTATTTACCGCCCTTACACGCTATATATATTTGCTATATAGTGCTATTATATATTTTATACATTTAATAGCTTTTCTCACACAGTCTGTGGCTTTATATCATTTATCTCCGAGTCAGCGCATGGCAGCAAACGTCAAACGGACGCGTTTTTGCGCTCAACCAATATGGTCGCAAATGACTGGATTTATTAAATAAAGTATTACTCAAAGGACTGTTTTTTCTTCTAAATCCGACTTTAAGATATACAGTGTAGGTTGACTGGATTTTAATGCGAGATAAGCTTTTAAAACTGAAATCACATATCTTCGCTAAGTGCGAGAGTGATTGAAAGGGGGTACGATAGTATCGGGCTTCCTTGATCGCCCGATGTATCACTACATAGTATAAAATAAAGTCACTTTTTCTGTCCCTATGTCCCTTTGTACGCTTAAATCTTTAAAACTACGCGACGGATTTTGATGAGATTTTTTAATGGGTAGAGTAATTCAAGAGGAAGGTTTTTATGTAGGAATAGTACCCGTGCGAAGCCGGGGCGGGACGCTAGTTAACATTAATGGTGAACTACATCGTTATTTATAAATGGTATTACAAAAATAACGGCAAAAAATGCTGGACGTAGACCTCTCCTAATACCTATACAAGTAAGGATCGTATCGTAGGTAATGCCCATAATCGCCACGCTGGGCAAGCGGGTAGGCGATCGCAGTAGTGTGTCCGCTACATGAATAGGAAAGACCTATGTCCAGTCATTGCTGCTAGTTCAGTCCACTGACTGAACTAGTCTGATGATGTGATATCTTGGCAAGTAACACTCTCCCTCTCCTATACGTACTAATTAGGTACGATAGTACTTTGAGTGTCACGAAAAAACTTGTCAAGCTATATGTAAATAAAGGAAAACAGCAAAGGGTCCGACCCTAATGAGTTTGCAGGATATCTATATTACGAAGATTGCATAGCAAAACGAGAATTTAAAATGTATCGTACAGGATCTAGGTTTTCTGGTTAAACCGGTAACGTATAATGAAATGTAACAAAACCGAATCAATGAATCCACTAGTGACGCAGACAAAAGAACCAAGGGCAGAGAACTAGTCAGATTGTATACTTTGTTGTTTCAGACAAACAACGACTTACAAACATCGAGGTTTGATGGCACGTAAGTCATTATGTACGTAAGCATGTTCAGTACACAAATTTTCATAATGTCAATTATTCCAATAATTCCTAAGAGACATACGACATTTTTGATGTTGATGGGTATATGTCAGCAGTTAGGGATCACCACCGATAGACTAGGTACGCTTTGAGAAGCGTTTAAAACTGCTGGGTCACCATATTTAGGTAGTGCTATGAAGCTGAAGTGCATTTTAATTTTAACTACAATGCAGTAGGTAATTACCGTTCCTTCCAGTCGCATCTTCTAAGACAGCAGCCCTAGCCAATATGCCATTCTGCAATCGTATACGATGATAAACGATAAGTCACGTGACCACAATAATGTATGGAAATAGCCACGTGACTTTTCGTACGAACCTGTCATTCTTATACATTTATTACTTATCGCTTATCGTATACCTACGAATTTACGATTGCAAAGTGGCATATTTGCTAGGCTTGCAGTTATAGTTTAACCCATAGGTAACAAAATAGGAAAAATTATAATAATTATAAATGACTGTGATATTTATTGGGCACGAACTTTTTGAGAATTGCAGTGTTATTCATTAAGGAAACCGCCTTGCTGTCAGCGCTGTGTCAGCGCTGCGGCAGCGCTGCGGCAGCGTCGAGCCTAAAAATGGTATTAACTAATGTACTTTAAACGACACTAGTGCTCGGCGACGAATGTGGCGTGAGCTGGAACTACACTGCGTCGAGAGTTTGACGTTTAATGTACGAACTTCGTATTCTCTAACGAAAAACAGCGACGAACTCGCCCACAACCTCGCTCACAGCCTCGATTCCTAATGTCAAATCAAACAGCTAGGATTTTAGATAAGGCTGTCTCGACGTCGAGCTCGTTGACGAACGCAGCGTGGAATGTGTGAATAAGAGAATAGCATAGCTGCAGCCCTACTGTGAACTACGAAATCGCAAATTTTGGGGATCGAAGGCGTCATTAGAGTGACAGAGATAAAACCCCGAAATTTACGAACTTCGGTATTCGCGGTAGCAGGCCTGCTCTTACATGCTGTGTCTAGGAGTGAATGCTCTGTAAAAATAGACCAGTATTGTACGGATAGCAAAAACCCGCGCATGCTTCCTGCGATCGATTTGCAGACTCGTTTTAAACGATCATCGGTTAGGTAATGATGAGCTTGATTGGGCCGCATGTACAACTATGTGTATTTCTGTAAGCTCTATAACAGCAGAAATGTGTAAAGGAAACCGTATTTATTTTAAAGATGACGGCTACTTGTGGCCTGTCTATAGGGTTGCCAGACGTAATGTAATATAAAGTATTGTACCTTCGTATAATCAATATAAATAAATATCTTGGGACATCTTACACAAATCGACCTAATCCCACGGTAAGCTCAATTAAGGCTTGTGATGTGGGTACCAGGCGACGATATACATATATAATAGATAGATACATATTGATACTTAAATACATAGACAGCCATGACCAAGGAACAAATATTTGTGATAAATAAATACACAAATAATGCCCTCGCCAGCCATATTTATTTATTATTATTTATTTATAGTAGACGGAAATGTAGTCCCATAGTAAGTTCATGAATTAACCACCTAAAATTTGGCGTGTGAATAAAAAATTATGGAGTATATTGCTTCCTTTATCTTTCACGATTCGTCTCTTACCGCATAAGTACAATACAAACTTCCGCTTTTGAAGCCTGGATTTCAACCAAAGATGGTCATCACGCCTCATCGAGTCATCGGCCCTAAAGCCACATTGGCAGGTGCGTTTTAATCATAGCAAGTAAGTCGCAGTCTCAATCCAAATCCCCATAGCGTATATGGAGCTGTTGCGGCTAATTAGTCATCAACATTGATCGGAACTATGAGAGTAGTTAAACTTTTAAAAAACTTGTCAACACAAACGCGTATGTACGCCTGAAAAGGTAGAAATCGGTGATTATTTTAAAATATAGCAACTGTAACTGCAAATGTAACCCAATCTCCACATACATGAATAAATTTAATTTAATTTCATTTCAAATGAGCGCTTTCTTTCATAGCCAGGCTTTCTTAATTATGCGAAATAATTAATATTGATAATCCTACAAAGCAATAGTAACAAAATAGGAAAATAAAGCAGTCATTTGGAAATCTGTCTTAATTGTGAAGAAAGTTTTTGAGAATCTTGGTCTTAACCTAACGTTAACGTGCGCCGTGTGGTGACGGCAGTAAGAATACATTTGTCACCACCCCAACTCCTCCTGCGGGTGTCGTAAAACTCGACTAAGGGATTGAAGTGTCACTGACCATTATTTGGTAAAAGATTGATGATGGGCAGCAGCGTCATCATAGTGGACACATTACTGCGATCGCCAATCCGATTGCCAAGCGTGGCGATGTTAGGCATTTACCTCCTAATGCGTCTATATGCAATTATGCATAGATAACAGGAGAGGCCTACGTCCAGTAGTGGACTATCATAGGCTGATGAATTGATGATGAACTTAACGTATCCCTTAGTTTCCAAGTCATGGCACGGCTACAGATCGTTCTAAGGTTCACAAGACCCTGCATCGCCTTTAGTACCGTTTGGTAGCCAGATTTGGTAGCTGGCTGCCAAATGGAAAATGTGGATTCCCACCTGGTAGCCAGCTATGAAATGGGAATAACTTTCCCATCTCGTAGCCGGATTTACTAAAAACCTGGTTACAAATCGGTAATGGTAAAGTCCCGATTTGAAGCCAGTTACCTATTGCGATTTTATTTCCATTTCGAAGTTGGTTACGAAACTTTGGCTACCAAAAGGTACTAAAGGCTGCATCGACTGCATGTTATCAAGACAAGAAGCCCGGAAGAAGCAATAAGAGTGTGAACGCCACGCCCTCGCACTTCGCACTCATCAGCTGCACGACAACCTTAATCGCCCACGTTAAGCACGCTGCACACTCGACGGCTTTATCATCATATCAGCCGAAAGACGTCCACTGCTGAACATAGGCCTCCCCCAAAGATTGCCACCATGACCGGTCCTGTGCCACCCGCATCCAGCGGACTCCGGACATTTATATGTATGACGTTAAGTCTATCGAAAAAAAATGTTCGGGTCATTTCTGAACTGTCAAATATTCGTTCTTAAAAATCGACAGCTATATTATTGTGAGCCTAGTATTGTCCGACAGCTGGGCAAAGTACATAGTAATATGCCAATGTACGGATCCGTATCAAGTCAAACTTGTACATGTCCATTGCCTTCCGCCGAGTGTACGTCGTACATTACAATGGCTAGTACAGTCAGCGGTAATTTCTCCACATCCGCGCCATTACGCGCACTGAGGGAGACTCGAAACACGGTGTTTACATTTGTAAAGTGTTGGCTCTCGCATGCTCCACGCTCAACTAAGTTGCCTTAAGATACAGGGTAATCATAAAGTCACTACTTAGTTTAGGGCCTAATGCTTCCACATTGGCATCGGGAATTTCATCTTTTCATTCAAAAAATATAAAACGTTGTACATATACCCAATTAGTGCATTATAGTACATTTCTGTCACTGTCGCAAGTTATAATAAGATGATTTACAGCGAGTCGCAAAGCCGCAATTTTTATAAAAGAACTTAGGTATGTTTTTTATTTGAAACAACACATTTGAAGACAGCTTCCATAAACATAAAATGTCTAGACAATAGTAATCGTCTTTATCTACTTGCTAGCCTGCGCCCGCGCACCCGACACATTACCACGTCGCTCTCTGCGAACGTTTCAATTTATTGCCACTATTAGCGAACTGCTAAATAATGAGCGCTTTTCCTATGGAAAATTAGTTATTATGCTTTTTACATAATGATGGTCTAACTACATGTTTATGTGAAAGATGGCGAGTCATTTGAAATGCTGATTTCACAGTAAATGTAGTGATAACAGTATGCCTGTAATAGTGCTCCTCTAGTATTTACTATTAAAAACTCGATTAATTTATTATTCTCTCGATGAGGAGACAATTTGATTTATATTTTATGGTCATTAGTCCTCTAGTATTACACTTAAATATATTCTATTAAATTATCTCCAAACCGCTTGCCCAGCGTGGCAATTATGGGCATTTACCTTTTAATGCGTTTATACTCATAGTCAATAGGAGAGGCCTACGTCCTGCAGTGGACTGAGAGAGGCTGATGACGTACGTAAATTAAGATATTATACACCAAATAAAAAGACCAAAGTGAATCTGATAAAACAGTTAACAAAAAAGTACATATTTTATTGCTTGACAATTGAATTATATAATTTAAATTTTTGAAAGTTCTGTATCCCAGTCTCATGAACGATTAAGAATTATAAAATATTCCATTATGATTAATTGTATGAAATTAAAACCATTAAAATACAAAATATTAATAATCTTGTGTAATTATAAAGTTGTTATAAGGAGTAATTGTCTTTCTGAGGTAACCCTTAATCCTGTCCAATTATACGCGGTAATTATCAAACTTCAAAGAACTGAGCTTGATGCGAACATCAAGCGAAAGAATTAGTTTAAATATCATTCCAGAGATGTTATAATTGATACACATCGTGCCACAAAGTTTGTGACAAATGACAGTTGTTGTGGCGTATGGAAAAACATGCATGTAGTTGTAGGTAGATTAACTTGACAGATTTGTATGACACTTCCCCGATACATTTTCGTACCGTGAGAGAGTCTTCAACGAACTTGTCAAGCGACAGTATAGTAGTTTACGCAACAGTTATATAAAGGGTTCTTAAAATCTAGATGTAGTCGAGTTTTGTAACAATAGACCCGAGATTCCCGAGAATATTAACAACCAATTCTGAACTGTTTGTATACAATATATTTTTTTACGACAGCTATAAATTTTAAAATAAATAAAGAACGCGATTTTTAGGATGAAGACACATTCATCAGCATGCGTACGCATTTTGTCTATAGAAAATGTCAGTTTAGTATGGGACCGCGTCTAGCTTTCCGCACGCGTACGCATGCTTACACGTTTCATACCAAACGGCCAATTTTATTAGACAAAATGCTACAAATGCAAATGTACGCATGCTGATAAATGTGTCTTCACCCTAAAAACTCTTCACCCTTATTTAGAAGTGCTGGAGTGGAGTTGAAAACGTGATTGTGTAAGACATTCGATGTTCCGTATTTGAATGAAGACGTACATACTTGTAATTTGCGTGAATTACATACAGCACAATATCGGTTGCTATTCTCTAAGTTTTTAAATAACTGGTACTTCGATTTTAGCTTCAAGCATAAAAATACAAAGTAGTAAATGTCCGCATATTTGAAACCTGAGAAGCTGCAGGTATTCAAGCACACGCGTCTGTAACCTGAGACTTTCGTTAAATGTAACATTTTATCTCATTTTTCTAATGCTCGACTTGTGCAAATAAATAATTTTACAACTACTTGAATACATTATGCGAAATAACCATGTAAAAAATAAATGAATGCCATCTGACGCAATGTGCCACCAAGCGGTACGATCAAAAGGATGACGCATACGACACGAATCACAATACATTATCGTGTAGCAAGTTACGTGCGTCAAATGCCGCGCTGTGTATTGTCTACATAAACCTGTCTGTTGCTTGGTTCTTAGAAAGCCAGTTAAATGAAAGATTTGTCTTTATTACGCTTTATTAGATGTACAGCAAGAACTTTACTGTGTTAGAGAGCTGTATTGCCATATAGTTTTCTTATAATGTAGCATTCCTACCAAGTCACTTTCTGTTTTATGAATAAGAAGGTAGGTTCTCAGAACTAATTAAAGAAATGTTCACATATATATTTTTAGA
Source organism: Thaumatotibia leucotreta (assembly GCA_025490895.1). Taxonomy (NCBI): domain Eukaryota; kingdom Metazoa; phylum Arthropoda; class Insecta; order Lepidoptera; family Tortricidae; genus Thaumatotibia; species Thaumatotibia leucotreta. Next base: position 70,108 of record JALPQI010030871.1, read on the forward strand.
ATATATGGTAACATAGCTTCATAAATAAGCCTATTGGATAAACGACAGTGCACACAGGAGTATAACATTCCTCCCCTCTCATGTTCTCTATATTACTCGGCCCATATTAGGAGCCAGTAGTTTTGTTTGTTTGTTTGACGATCTATATTGAGTCGTAAATGATAGTTAGACTGTAGGCGTACCAATTATAAGAATGCTTTGGGTTCAAGTTTCTGTATAGTACAGTTAATCAAAATATCTGCTTTGTTGTGCCGCTGTGACTTACTATAAATTAAGATTTGTTAGTAGGTACTTTTACATGTATCATACAAGCATACGTTTAGCAGAATTACCATTTTAATAGCTCGGCTACACACATATTGGTGTGTTATCTGGATTTATTTATACATTTTAGCCATTCGCACATCTTTAAAGCACGAAGATTATAGCTATAAGGATACTTAACTTGGGATATTTTTAGAAAATCGAAATTTTATGCAAACTATGCGTAGTGGACACTTTGCAGTGTGAAATATACTCGCAAATCTACTTAATATAGGTAGCTACTGTCGTATCGTAAAGCCATGGACAATATCTGAAGGTACATTTCATCATCATCATCATCATCATCATATCAGCCGAAAGACGTCCACTGCTGAACATAGGCCTCTCCCAAAGGTACATTTAGACCACGAAAATTCGTTCGTTACACAAAACGTGATTCGCCGAAATTCGTTGATGTCGTAGAGTGGGGGATAGAATGAGGGAATGCTCGTTTGGTCTAAATGCACCTTTAGTGCAATTGCAAAGATTTTAGAATTGAGAATCCACGCAGTCGTACGAAGCGGCAAAATGCATGTGCTTCTGTTTACTTTACAAAACATTCATAAATTATGCCTAGATAAAGCATCAATCAAATTTTAATAGAATTATCATTAATTATAAGTATTATCACTATTATCGGGTACCTATTAGTACCTATTATGGATTGACACGATGGGCCCGGCGTTGTACGATACGTAACAATCAATGGTTTTAACCTGCAGTGACACTTGCTCTTAATTATTTTATGCTTCTTGCTAGCTTTCTCTTAGTTATAGTACCTTACTCCTAGGATAAACGCTGAGCACATCAGCCCACAACCTGCATGCTTAGCCAAGTTGCCAATTGCTAACGTCTATTAGCGCATCGTAGATTTCCCTCTCTCATATTAGTGCGACAAAGACAGTTAGCTGCCTTTCGTTTACGATTGACGATTAAGCGTTAGCGATTGGTGACTTGTCTAAGCATCCAGGTCTCTGGACAGGTCCCCTTAAATAAGGTGATCCACTACGAAGCTGTCTGGCTAGTGGCTATGTTCCAGATTTCTGCTATTCATGACATTCGCTCAGCTATATTCCCTTTGTCAAGCAGTCTCTTATGGACCTTATGGTATTTCCTTACCTTGCTCCTAGGATATACGCTCAGCACATCAGCCCACCACCTCGCCTCCTCCCGGCAGGTCCCCCTTGAATAAGGTGACCCACTACGAAGCTGACTCTGTTCCAGATTTCTGCCAGGTGACAATCGCAGAGCTATGATTCCCTTTGTCAAGCAGTCTCTTATGGTATTTCCTTACCTTGCTCCTAGGATATACGCTCAGCACATCAGCCCACCACCTCGCCTCCTCCCGACAGGTCCCCTTAAATATGGTGAGGTGACCCACTACGAAGCTGTCTGGCTCTGTTCCAGATTTATACCAGGTGACAATCCCTGAGCTATGGTTCCCTTTGTCAAGCAGTCTCTTATGGTATTTCCTTACCTTGCTCCTAGGATATACGCTCAGTACATCAGCCCACCACCTCGCCTCCTCCCGGCAGGTCCCCTTCACGAAGGTGACCCGCTCAGGGGCGGTCACCGCCAGGCTGTGCGCGTGACCGGTCACGGAGTCCGCTTCACTCACTTCCAGGACCGTCGTCATGTCGATGCTGGCTTGAGGGACTGTGTCTGGCTGTGGAAGAAGAAAACCCTGGGTTAGTGGATTCATTCACATGATTAATGCTCGATTTCAACAAATTTTTATTCGAAGAATAACGCTTACTCTTGGATAGTAATGTCAAAACTCCATAGCAATTTGACACTAGTATCTGAGTAATGCCGCGGCCACGACATTGGTCTACGGCGACCATACGTGCGAGACGTGCGAAACTCATGGATTCGCTCGTCGCTGGTCGCCTTATGCCGCTGCCACGACATTGGTCCAAGATGACCGGCTTAGCGGGAAACCATACGTGCGAGAGGGAGTACCCATATCGGCATCCCGCTGCAACTCATGGATTCGCTCGCCGCTGGTCGCCTTAGACCAATGTCGTGGCCGGGCCTTAAGCGTTATTCTTCGACCTTGGGGGTTTTTATCATAAAACCTTCACAAACTAGGGTAAACTAAACAACTAACACGAGGTGAAAAATAAAAGTCTAGATTGATTTGTGTCGACTTCATACATTCAGCTGAAGTTGCTGTAAATCTACTTTGAATGAAGTCGAAAATTATCCTGCTACAGGTAACTTATAATATATAGTTTTTTAAGCTGAGGACGTCGAATGAAATACATAACACGGGGTGACAAAGCTTTGACAAGATCATCTAATTACGAAATATCGCAATTCGCAACGAGAACAAGAACGCGTGTTATGCATATACGAGTACTATAAGTATACAGGATATCTTCTGTGATACAGGTTTGTAAAAGTGTAGGCGTAGTACAAATACAAATCAATTATATTTTCAATACTACATAAAATAGAATAGCAACCGACTAACATATATTATCAGAGGTAAGTTAATTAATACAGATCTTTATGAAACCAGATAACAAGTCAATTGTGTATTTGAGTTAACCTAAATACAATTAAATATGCTTTGAAACAAACCGACCACACTTTAGCTCTTTAGCTACAATATCAACATTTCCACATAATTCAAATAAATTACACCGCTAACCCGCAGAAATGGCTCCCGTGTTCTGATAAATCCATAGCTCTCAGCTATTTCTCCGTTGGCCTGTTCCCATCGGCCCCACCATACCTCACTCTGACACGCACTATTAGTTAACAGTTCATTAATACCGACAATTAAATCAGACCTTTTCATTATACAAACTCCCAATCTACAATCGACCCTGGCTTCACGATTTTAAAGTTTATTATAAAAGGAGGAGGTGGAGGTTCGTGGATTTTTCAAAGTCTAAATGGGACTAAGATGAAATGATTATCGTTATCAGCTCGGTAAGACTAGGAGTTTAAGTGGACAGATGTTTTAACAGGTATTGATAGCATCATTAAATTTAAATGCCGTTAAAAGGCTCCTAGAATACGCAATTTGTTTAATAATTAATATACTCGAAGCTATATACTAAGCAGATAAGAAGTCGATTCACTGTACATCGGCCCTGTTGCGAACTACGAAAACCGCTTTCGGGGATTTGTCTCTGTCACTCCAACGAAGGCGTCATTAGAGTGACAGAGACAAATCCCCGAAATTTACGAACTTCGAACGAGTTCAATACTTGCACAGTCAAAGTCAAAATAAGGTGTACATAAAAATGCTCAAAAATATGTCCCAGTGCACTCTAATCCTGCAATAATAAGAACGGGGTAACATAGTCATGAGCGGATTCTTTCGATACTTATTTTTGCACTTGACTGTACAAGTACCTGAAAGTCACCTTTGCAGCTTTGCTTTCTCTTGAATTTAAAGATTTGACAGGTGTCGAGATTGGCTTTTTATCTTCTGGGATTGCAGCCAGTTTTAGTAACCATTGCCGTCAATATCCGCAGTCCGCACTAATCCCACCAAAAGCGATTGATAGCTCGGCTACAAAACGAACAAAAGATAATCGCTTCTGTCTAAAGAAAATAGCCGCGGCGTTATTTCTGACTACGCGCACAGCTAGCATAGTTACTAGCTCAGCGATGAACTACAAATGCTAACTCGCGTTTAGTGGTACCAGTGCCTAACATATACTGCATCTAAACGCAGGAGAGGCCATATTAGCATACCGCTAGGATAACTGTCGGGACCGGCCGCGCAGGGTCACAGGTCCGGCAATTAGTCGCCGGATGACGTGCGCAGGAGCATGCGTGATGGGACGTTCCAGTACTTCAAGTAGAACTGCGGCCGTACCATGAGTTGGCAAGTGGGTCAAAATTATTTTCGTTGTCTTGTTTCATGCCACTCTGTCACGCTTCTAGTTGCTGTCTCGACTCAGTATATAATAAAAATCCGGTGCACTTGTATTTCTTTTTCACGCTATATTAAAATATAGCGTGAAAAAGAATATCCATACATCAATAATTGGAAACAAAACATCATCTCATACAAAAATCACAACTGTGTCACGTTTTTTAGGGACACAAAATAAGACAACGAAAAGATTTTTGACCCAAGTATCGGTTAGTTTAGGTTTTACCCGATACTAGGGCTTGCAAACATTCGAATGTTTCAGGTATTCGAATATTCGGTTTTACATTTAGAGGTCTTCAAACAGTTTACATAATTTATTTATTTCGTCAATGATACAAGATACAGACAGATAAATAAGTACAATAAATCATTAAAAAAAACAATACAAAACATCCATAAAACTAAAAAAACATTAAACTAAACTAATACATCCTCACACACACACACACCTCCTGGCACAGGCTTTACTAAAGCTTAAAAGGAGGTGCCAATCACTAGCTTTAAGATAATTATTGTAAACGGAAATAAACATTTTTCATTTTCATTTTCATTTTCACATCCCCCAAGTCGTTTTCAATATAATAAAATATTTAAAATGTGGCTAAATTACTTTGTTTTGAATATTTTAGTCAAATATATCAATAAGACGTGATATCCTGCAGCAATCCATAAAGATAACTGGATATTTTCACCATGCAGGATTATCCTAACAATCCACTTAGTTCATTTTTGGTAACCATATTCAACTAGGGTGTACCAGTATTTACCGAAACTACGTAAAAAGTCCCTAAGTAGTTTTCTGGAATAGCATTGATGTCACGTAAAACTTTGTAATATTTACTGTAGTGTCTAAATTTAATAGAATTGAATAATAAAATATATTCGAATACATTGTCTTATTATTCGAATATGCACCGATTATTAATTTTTTTCGAATAATCGAATTGCAAGCCCTACTCGATACGTAAAGCAGGCCTTCGCGCTCGCTCCAATAAATAAGTGCGAACGCGATTTAATGGTTTACTCTGGTAAGACGGGCAGTTTTCCTATGCTATTCGTGAGTTTACATGTATCTAAAATTTCATGTGGTTTTCTTTTAAGTGCCGGTCACTAAATAATGCCAGCCATATCTTGAATTCTTCAAATACTAGACGTTCTTCCTTAAGGAAAAAAGAGTCCAACCCACAAAATCTTATGCCAAAAATTCATTAATTTCAGTAGTCAATTTAAGAGGTGGATCCTTTTTCCGTAATACGTCCAACTAAGCAAATGTTCTACGCAAGAACTAAAGGGTCCTCCCACGCATTTGCATCCCCGTTCCGCAATCAAGATCCAAGTCGATTGCAGCCGTCAATCACGACTAATTGCACAAACGCACACCTGCGACCTTGTCCGGGTGCATTCATCGTGACCTGGGTCCTAGCGGTATGCAGATGCGAGTGCAAGTGATGAGATAGCAGCCACCGTTACGAGTTGTGACTGAATTCTCGAGGTGGACTGCGTCGCGTGCAAAAATATCTACGTCTTCCCTTGGGTGCCGTAAGAGTCGACTAAGGGGTTTGAAGTGTTAACTGAAGAGCGACGATGGGTAGCAGCGTCATCATAGTGGACACACTACTGCGATTGCCAATACGCATGACCAGCGTGGCGAGATGGGCATGTAACCTCTATTGCCTCAGAACGCTAAGGGACGAAATACTAGGCCGGGCCGTCCGACACTGTCTAGTCTCTGACAACGCTCAATTAATCGTGAACGAAAGACAACTGTCTTTGTCGCATCGCACTAAAGCACTGAAGAACGAGTGATAGAGAGAGAAAAAACTATTAAATGCTACTGAACGTTAGCGATTGGCAACTTGGCTACGGACCCTGAAACTCAAAAGGCCCCGAGTGAGGTGTGAGTTGAACAAATCCCTGTCCGTCCACAACTTGCGCCGGCGCACCGGACTTCGAAATAGTGCGGTTGACGACCGTCGCCCGCGCGGCGACGTCTCGAAAATAGAACTGCAACGGGATTCCGCGCCCTTCCGAGCAAAAACACATTTCACTGAGGATTGCATACTCAAATCAAACTGCAGTAGACTGCTAAAATTTATTAAATTACGTGATCAATTAATAAATTATCGGATTAATAGGTAGGAATCTCTATATCCATTTTCTGCTTGAGAGCAGACGATTTAACGATATTTGGTCCAACAACAAGACAATATTTCGAGCGAAGTCCGAGTAGTTGGCCATAAGATATAATTTTTGAAATCTACTCGAATGTTTCTATTTTTTTTTCTCGTAAGTAGAATAAAGCATACTGATAATTTGTCCTATTCCACCAGAATCCTGAGAATGATGGATAACTAAATAACTGCACATAGGATTGGCAACCGATCTTGACATGGACATGTCCACTATGTCCAGGTGTGATGTAACGAGGTTTTCTGTTTATTCTCTGTCAAAACTTTATTATTTTTTTTGCATCTCCGGACGGCAGCTTACTGAATAGTTGTTAGTGACTCTCGCACTCTCACACAGCAAATAGGCCAAGCACTTACGCTGAACAGACTTTGCCCGTGTATCTACTTAGGTCATTTGACAGACAGTGGTTTGATTAGTCACAAAAGGTAATTGACACCACGAATTCGCAGAAGAAACCATAGTAGGTCGTTGCAAGTTTATGCTATCATTAAAGCAGGAGAAACCCATTTTACAACCTCATCAATTAGGATTTCATGAATGAAGTCCGTGGTAAGTAGTCGTTAATACTTCACAAGCCTGCAGCTTGTCAGTGTCACCTCCCACTTGTTCACCTATTCCCAGTACTGTGGGATCCTGGCCATTTAACTTCCTTGAAGCCATGTGGGTTTTTACTAGTTACTGCGCCCATAAATAATAGAAAATTGATGTTATCGGTAACGCGGAACAAACGTGCCGATACAAAAGCGATCTGGCTCGTAGAAACAATGAGACAATCGGATTTATAACAGCACTTTCGAGTCCGAAAATGGTCTAATTTGACGTAGGTATTCGTCGTACGCGGAGCCTAAGGGTGCGGTACACGGAATGCCTCGAAAGCGTTAGTAACCAGTGTCAAGTTTGGACAGTAAATAGGTGAAAACAGAATGGTATTCCGTTATTTATATATCGTGTCGAATGAACGGGATTTAACATACATTATTCATCCGTTAACTGATGTTAATGTTTCGTTTAATTTCAAGAGGATCCTCAACATTTATTAGACACAAATCAAAAGTAGGTACCTATACTCGTACGACTATTATAAGATTTAAGTAGTTCAGGTTCACGATAAAAAAAAAGATTCAGAAACATACATTTCGATTTTTAAAATGGGAAACTATACTTGGACGTATTTATGCAAAAAGGATCCAATACTATGTAGTAATTTTAAAGATTGACTTGTTCGTTTTGATTGAATGTGTTAATTAGAATGAAAAATTCATGTGTTGGTTCGCTTTTGTATACGTCCATTTGGCTTTCTTAGTTAGGGTTAAAATCTAGCTAGCTAGGGTTGAAATCGAGACAGTAAACAAGTACATAATTTTTGATCGTGGTCATCAAGATAGAAAAAAGTTTTCAGTAGTCTACACCCTTACTGTGGTCGAGGCTCTACGATTACGCAACGGTTCGTTCTGTCCCACCCATAATTTTCAGGACCGGTATAAGACAGCCCGATGAATGCATTCCTAGCTGCATTACAGTCCTACTTCAGCCCAATCAAACGTTCTCTTTACCCTTTCGGCCCGTCTATTCCACAACGAAACATAATCCTAAAACCAACCCACCAACAAAGGAGATAAAGTTGATATTACGAATGACGTCAAGGAGAGATACGAAGTAGGGTAAGTAAGCGATGTACTGTTGAATTGACAATGACTTGTGAATCAAGATGGTAGTACGATTGACAGTGGTTTAGTATTCGGTGTAGTTTGCATAGTATTTGTGCTTACATAACAGGCTTCTGACCTTATTTAGGGCTGGAACTTGCTAAGTTTATTGTATGGAGCGGTTGTATATTGAGGCTTTGTGAATCCTTTGTGCTTTTGTATACTTAAATGTTTATCAATAATATAGATTTGACCGTCGTTGTAATTAATCGTGAGTTTAATCGTTTATTAGTTACAGTTTAGTGTTATGTCTCCCGATACTTTAAATTTCAATCAATATTTATCGAGCAAAGTTCAGAAATGCAAATAAGATCAAGAGCTCTGAAACAAATAAAAAAACTGCTCTAAACTTATCATCTGTCAAAGATTTTTACCCCTTTACTCATGGACACATGGTATTATTATAAGAATGTCAACTTTATCTAATAACTACGTTTAATTTCGGTTTTCGTTGTCATGTGCCGATTTGCATGCATCCTTGTGTGGCAAAATTTTCAGAATCTTTAGACTACTGTCTACTAATATCTACAGCCCTTTTGCTATTTACCTCACCACTGACCATTAATTGTTCAAGGTTATGCTCACTCAAAGCAAATATGACGGAAAAACTGGTACTCCCGTTAACGCCAAAGGATATTTACTTACGAATAGACACATTAACTAATCGTAAATTTATATTGAACTGTAAATCCTGTAGGCTATCAGGCTTGCGAGTTTTGCAACCGGTCTATCGGCGCGCGCGCAAGTATCTATGCAGGCGTTATTGATCGCAGCCAGTGCTTACCACGAGTCGGCATGTAACGTTTACTCGATACGTAAAATAGTCCATCACGCTCGCTCCAATGCATCAGTGCGAGGGAAGACTGCTTTACGAATCGAGTGAACCCTGGCATAAACCGTACTTGCCAATGTCAACTCATAGTACCGCTACAGTTACTTAACAGGTGATACAATTATATTTCGATTAGTTTTATTATAGTTTACCTTCGGAATAGCGGTGCTGAAGTATTTAAGATGTTGTAAAAGTGCGTACACAGGGTATGAATGAATTCTCCTAACTTAGTAGGTACTCAACTACTTGATTACTTACACAATCTGCATCTATGATTGGTACAGATGAGGCTTCTTCATAAACGATGATGAACATTACAAATATACATAAAGCATTTTTGAGCAGCAATGTAAAAAGAAAGATTTGAATATGCAAGGATGGCTATTGACAGTTGTGACAAACAGTAAAGATGTAATCATACATAAGTCCAAGTCCATTACATCTTCGACGTAATACATTTCATGCTAAATTATTTTGTCCTTATAAAATATAAAAAAAAATGTAAAACGCTGCAAAAAATGTACAGCGTTCACTATTAATGACTCCAAACGTTTGAAGTTATATATAAATTTAAATATAGTTCGCATTTAATCAAATAATCAGTTTTGTTTAATATCATCAATCAATTCAACTTGATCAAAACAGCGCTTTCACATTTCTAATATCAACAATACCGTTGATCCTTTATTTATGGTTGTCCTTTAAAAAGGTCTTAACTGACAAGATTTTAATATAAAAACACGTCCTTTTTAAATGTCTGAGGATAATCAAAATGCGTGGGGCCGGTGCCGGTTGAGGACTTAAGACTATTTAATCGGGTTTATTATGATAATGTCGTGACTAAGGATAACAGAATATGGGTCTATGGGTCAGTTTATTAAATATATACATGGTAGTGCCTTAAAGTAACGGGTATTGACGACCGATAACGTAACCGGAATGACTTCAAGTTCATTTCACTTGCATTATTTGGTCTAATTAATTGTCACCTGATAAAACAGATCTCCTAGTCTCTATATACTAACTAGTAGCATCTATTGATGCCCACGTAAACAAAAAAAAATATGATGAGATATTTTTATACAAATCGACGTAGTTCTGCGGTAAACTCAATTAAGGCTTGCGGCTAAGGATTTAAATGATTAGATTTTACGATTAGGTCAATTAGTACATTACCATGGAAGCCCTGTCTATCTGGCCTCCCTTCGTTCTGCCGGCATCCCCATTTCTCGGCGAGGTATACTTATACTAGGTACTTTTCTCAAGACAAATAAAACAGCTGTATCTCCTAAACCGTAATTGCTCAAAATGGTCAATGTTTGTTCTCCTGTTTCACCGCAACTACCCGTTAAAATGACATAAGAAAAAAAAGAATATATATAATATAAGCACTAGCGACCCACCCCGGCTTCGCACGGGTACTATACCTACATAAAAACCTTCCTCTTGAATTACTTTACCTATTAAAAAAATCTCATCAAAATCCGTTGCGTAGTTTTAAAGATTTAAGCGTACAAAGGGACATAGGGACAGAAAAAGTGACTTTATTTTATACTATGTAGTGAAGACCAGCTGGGTTGCATGGTAGCTCGTGTGTATAGGCCCTCATTGTTTTTTTTAATGGCTAAATGACATAATGCCTCGGCCTCAATTTATGTGGAATGGAAATTAAAAAAGACTTAGCCGGCCTAGCCTTGCAAGATTAGTATGAAATTCCATTAATGACCCTAACTCGACATGAAACGTCATAACATCAATATTTCCTTTTCATCAATAAAATTTTATTTTAAAGGCCATTTCTGCTTGGATTCCTCATACTATACCGAACAAGAATTAACTATAGAAAACAATTAAACACCCAACGGGCTAACGGATCCTAGCCACCCAAATGGCAGTAAATCCTAGCGTCGCAAGCGCAGCATAAATATCCCAGCAGCGACACCAAACGGGCCGCGTGACAAATTCGTAATGTGCCTTCGTCGCTTGCGCACGCGCCTAGAACGGCGTAAGGACCGATTCATCAAAAAATCGCTCTTTTTTAATTCCACGTTGTTTTGCGTGTTATACAGGGTGCCCGTGAGGAAGGGGAAAATTTTAACAGGCTAAAAGAAGTAAAAAATGTTAAGTGAGTTTTGGTCAAATCTGCAAAAAAAAATTTTATTTTTAGTTTTTTTTTGATGTTTTGAATGCATCAATACACAAAAAAAGAATTTTATTAATGAAACTATTGTAAAAAATGCACTTTAAACGTTTTTTTTCATTTGCTAGGTAATTAAAGATTTTTTTTGTTCATTTGATGTCTGTCACTTAAGTGTGACAAGACTAAGACAACATGGTAACAAAATCGTTTCCTAAAATCCGTTTATCATAGCGTAACGGGCTAAAACGGTTTTAGGAAAAAATCCAATTTTCTCTTAAAATAGACTCAATCCATAAAACTTCATATAGTCCATTATATTACGGCAACGTATGTATGGGAAAAGTTCACATTCGGATACCAGCACCAAATTTTAGTATGTTGTTAAATATGTCATTCTGTATCCAAAACTGTCGGGAGACACTCTCTCAAAGGTCAAGGTCACCAAGTAATGACGTCCTCAAAATGGCTGCTGCCTAATTTTGAAAATCGCTTATTTGTTCCTCAACCGCCCAACATACACCATTGTGTGTAGTATCAATTGAAAGGTTATTAAATATGCTCCAACTTTGTCTTTTCATGTTATAGCGTACATCTAAAAATAAAAAAAATATCGTGGAAAGAATAAAAATATTTTTTTACTCTTTTCGTACAATGTACATTTCATCAGGAAACAAGCGGTATTAGAAAAAAATATTGTACTACATAAATGTAGCTAAACTATTATTCTAAAATAAACAGTTTAAATCATCGAAATCGGTTGAAAATAAACAAAGTTATGTCATTTTCTATATTCCGCGGCAAACGCCATACACCCGCCATCCGCCCGCCCGCCAGTTCGAAAATGTTAATTGCACCCAAACTATGCAATTGATTTACACTGATAAGATATGAACTAAAAGCCAATTAATTATACAAATACTAGTTGTTTTAAAAATACTGTTGTTATTAAAATAAAATACATAATTTAAGAAAAAAACAAATTAAAAGACATAGGTACTTAGGAGTAAGGTAGGAAAAAGGTAACAAATTGATAATAATAACTTCTAACTATCAATGAAAGAATATTATGTATATATATATTTCAAGGATTTATTCTGAACAGTAAATTCTGGAGTAAGTTCCTTCACATACACAAAGAAGAGTGCAATTTAAAACGTTTTTTACGCATACGCCAACATGGACAAGGCAAGTTCTTTCTTCTTTTTTCCAGCTCCAATCGCAGGGATCAATTTTCTTGTGGATAAGCCAAGGCACTTCGTCCATATCTTCGTTGGTTTGTAGCATGGTTCGCTTTAGATGTTGAGTCAGTTTCAGTGCATCTTTTGTTGGTGAGATGCTTTCAATACTCAATACTCAATAATTTATTGCTTCCACACAGTTTACAAGGTATTATGTGAACATAAAGTGTTTACCGCTATTTAGTTAGCTTTATTTTTAATGAAAACATTCCGTCTTGCTATAATTAATTGTTATATCATTTGTAGTCTCTCTGAACATTCGTCGTCCAAGTGGTGGACGGTCTTCCTCTTTCCCTCTTTCCAGTAGCCATGGACAGATAGTTTATCACGACATAACTGTCCGGTCGGCGAAGGACGTGACCTTACCATCTTAGCTTATTTTTACAATCTTGAAACTAACCCTTACATTACATAAGTGGCGAACGCAGTCCTTGAGCGTGTCTCCGCCTATCTATCGAAGCATACGATGTATGTGATAGAGTATTGAGTAAACTGAAAGAAATAGAAGCGGAGAGAGAGTGGAAAGAGGGAACCACTTCCAGGCAAGCTAAAATGACGTGAGGAGAACCCGATACTTTACGAAGTTGGAAAAAATTGACTAGAGGATGTTGATCAAAATTATTTCGAGAAACAACACCCTCAACAGGTATCTTAAGGAGATGGGAATAAGTAATTAAGCAGCCTGTCCACATTACGGGTGAGACGAAACTAGTCAGCATGTTCTGGTAGAATGCATTTTGTAGATACGCAGCGGCATTATGTGTTTGGCAGGTATCCCTGCAATTTATCGGTGTTCTTTCTCCTCACTCATGGACGTGTCGACGTCCATGAGTTCTTCCCTGGGGTCGCCCAGGGATATTCTACGGTTCTGCAAAAATACAAGGAGGCTAGAAGAAAATAATGTGGTAACGCAGCCGTAACATTAACCTACGGCTCCAGCAACGGAAAAAGGATGAATGAGCACTCTCCAGCCACTCGACAGCCCACTCGATTCCGGCCGAAACATAACATAACATGCGATGAAAAGCAATCAGAGACATATCAGCAATGAACGGATCGCATAAGAAATTAATCAAACTTACAGGCAAAGTCTCTTCAAACAAGCTAACGATCTTATCATCGTGTATCGAGAGCATGTAAATCCTTTCCAGGGCAAGCAACTCTAAACATCAAAGTTTCCGTCCCTCTAAAAAAACCCTCGCCCTCATGTATGGTAGGTTTTTGTTTCAGCGGCGGCTGTGTGTAAAATAATATTCTGGCATAGGCTGGTTCGCGTGAAGACGAGAGCATAGTCACGGAAAAAGAAGTGAGGACTTTACCTTTATATGTACAGATTACAGTTGTCATTCCAACGGAATATTCATTATTAGTTGAAACAATTCTGCTGTTACGAACTGATGTAAGCTGCTTACCCTGGAAAACGATTTCCATGCTCAGTATCGTGCTTTATATTGTTAGCTTGTGTGAACAAACTTTGCCTGTAGGTAAGTTTGATTATTTTTTTATGCGATCCGTCCATTGCTGAAATATCTGGGATTGCTTCTAATCGCATACTTTGTTTGCTACGATGGGCAGGAGGAGTCGCGCTCACGGCCAGAGTTCACAACAAGCATGTAAAGAGGAGTTTCAACGTGGTAAAAATAAGCTATGATGGTAAGGTCACGTCCTTCGCCGACCGGACAGTCATGTCGTGATAAACTATCTGTCCATGGCTACTGGAAAGAGGAAGGCCGTCCACCACTTGGATGACGAATGTCCAGAGATACTACAAATTATATAACAATTAATTATAGCCAGACGGAATGATTCAATATGAATATAAAGCTATCGAAAGCATCTCACCTTAATTTATGATCTCACCAACTAAAGATGCACTGAAACTGAATCAACATCTGAAGCGGACCATTCTACAAACAAACGAAGATATGGACGAAGTGCCTTGCCTTATCCACAAGAAAATTGATCCCTGCTATTGGAGCTGGAAAAAAGAAGAGAAAGTATTTGTCTATATTCCAGTTCCATTGTGGAAAACGATTTCTGATGCAAGTGCTAGTTGCAAAGAACTTGTGCCTTGTCCAGGTCCACGTTGGCGTATGCGTAAAAACGTTTAAAATTACACTCTTCTTTGTGTATGTGAAGGAACTTGCTCCAGAATTTACTGTTCTGAATAAAACCTTGAAATATATTATACATAATATTCTTTTATTGATAGTTAGAAGTTATTATTATTCATTTGATACCTTTTTTTACCTTACTTTTTTTAAATTTGTTTTTTATTCTTAAATGATGTATATTATTTTAATAACAACAGTATTTTTAAAACAACTAGTATTTGTATAATTAATTGGCTTTTAGTTCATATCTTATCAGTATAAATCATTTGCATAGTTTGGGTGCAATTTACATTTTCGAACTGGCGGGCGGGCGGATGGCGGGTGTATGGCGTTTGCCGCGGAATATAGAAAATGACATAACTTTGTTTATTTTCAACTGATTTCGATGATTTAAACTGTACATTTTAGGATAATAGTTTGGCTACATTTTTGTAGTACAACATTTTTTTCTAATACCGCTTGTTTCCTGATGAAATGTACATTGTACGAAAAGAGTAAAAAAAAATTTTTATTCTTTCAACGATATTTTTTTTATTTCTAGATGTACGTTATAACATGAAAAGACAAAATTAGAGCATATTTAATGACCTTTCGATTGATACTACACACAATGGTATACGTTGGGCGGTTGAGGAACAAATAAGCGCTTTTTGAAATTAGGCACTAGGCATTTTGATGACGTCATTACTGGTGACCTTGACCTTTGAGAGAGTGTCTCCCGGCAGTTTTGGATACAGAATGACATATTTAACAACATACTAAAATTTGGTGCTGGTATCCGGATGTGAACTTTTTTTCCGTAATATAATGGACTAATATGACATTTTTAACTTCAAATTTGGTCAGAAATCCGCTGTTGATTTTTTTCCCCTTCCTCATGGGCACCATGTATACAGGCACAGGGGCCAAAATAAAATGCATTCCCGCTGCCAATGAGGTTTTGGAAAGCATAATAAGCACCTTAGGGGATTTTTAGAAATTAAAATCAAATTTCTGTAGCCACTCATTTGCTTTGAAATTTCGGTTGAGCTTTATTCCTACGTAAAATAAGAGTGACAGCTGGTAACCACAGTTATCAAAAACAATTGAGTGGGTAGTAGTCATTCGAAGTGGTTTAGCACCTAATAGGTACAGTCGACGACAAAGATATCATTACAGTTCTGGTGCCAAAACTATATATACACGACTTTATTGCATTGACATTAAAGACCTGTAAATATATTTTTGGCACCTAAACCGCAATGATATCTTTATCGTTGACTGTACTTAGGTTTCGTTTTCTTAAAACGTTTTGTTTTAGGATCCAAGTGAGACGTAATGACGCGAGGTGGAGGCTAATTGTTAGAGCGCGGGCGCAGTTTTATGACGTCACGGATTTACGAGATTTCCGCGTGCAGCGTGAGATTTCCCGGGATTGTTTTGTTTATATTTTAAACGAAAATAGGTAAAAAAGGAAAATAGGAACGCTCTTTCTTAACCCGGCGGGAGTGTGGCGGGGTATCTCATACCCTGCGTTTGACTTATGTCAATATACTTAGAGTTTATTTTTGTTTAACTTTTTTTCACCACACACTCGCCGGGTTAAATAGTTACCTGGGGGGTTACCATGACGTACTAATACGGTTCAGTTAAGTCGAGAGCACGGGACAAGAACTTACGTAAGAACTTACAGGTGTACGGCTGGCCTTAGAAGCTTCCGACCGTAAGAAAGTTTAATAAGTTCACATGAAAAAGTTGTATGCGTAAATATTACGGTCAAACGTCCAAAAAACGATGTATCTCCAGGCAAGTGGTCAGTTTAACCCAAAAATGGTGAAAAGTTACGATTATGGTAATGTGGCCGGTTTTTGAAATGTGTTTTTAAGATAAGATAAGAAAACGGTTAACGTTAGGCGCATGCGCGGCGTATGTCAGGCGTAATGTGCGCCACATACGCCGTTAATGGCGACCACTGCGATAGGGCTGCCCTCTGAAGACAGTTGTAATAGTAAATTGTACAACAAGCTAAGTGTGAATCACTTTATGACCCATTTTTACCCGAGGCAATTATAGTAAAAAAAATAGAACCAAAATAATAGACGAGGGTAAAAAAATCATAAAATGTATGCCCTTCTTGTACACTCTTTTCAGTTCGATTGCGAGGAAAATAAAACACACTTTTACTGCAATTTATACCACGAAATTGTCGTAAAGTGAAAGAACATAACGCGTTCCCAATAGGGATGATAACTGTAGTTAAAATAAATTATTTAACATTATGAACGACATAATACTTGAAGAATTATTACAAAGACGTAGATAGCAGTAATTTTTGTACAGAACTTCTGTTTAATAAATTAAAAATAACTTAAAAGAATAACCCCCTTATTCATAAACGTCTGCTAACTTAACAAGCCGCTAATAATTGTTTGTCCCTTTCGGTCTAGGCAATGAGTCCATAAGAGCAAAAGGGACAAACAATTATTAGCGGCTTGTTAAGTTAGCAAACGTTTATGAATAAGGGGTTAAGTGATTTGGCAGTACTCAAACGTGACGTCACTTTTGAAGTATTTCATATAAAATTCCATAGTGGTGATCGTTTTGACAGTTCGAAAAAAGATGCTGATTTGACTTGCCAGTCATAATGCCTATTCCTGCTAACTTTTTAATTTTCAATATATGATCAGAGTTTTAGCCTCCTGGTTTTCTGCCAAGTCACACATTTCAGACCATTTTTGACATGCTGTACAAATATTGTAAACGCTGCAGCCCAGCCCTGCGCAGGCGCATGCAGTGACACGAGCATCTTATTAACACCGCGCATTGAGGTCTGGCTAGTTACCGCGAGTTCCTGCGGTTCTATAGCGTACGAAGATCAAAGTAGCTGCGGTTCGATTCCTGATAAGCCTTTGCTGCCTTTTTTTATGCTGAGTTTTGAGTTTTGATAGTAGATCAGGCTTCTAAAGGGACCAAATAAACGAACCTGTAACGCAGCAGATGCACCGACGAGAAGTTTCCGAAATTGAGAATAGATTCTCAAAGCCGTGTGGTGACGGCAGTAAGAATACATTTGTCACCACCCCAACTCCTCCTGCGGGTGTCGTAAGAGTCGACTAAGGGATTGAAGTGTCACTGACCATTCTACAAGATCGATGATGGGCAGCAGCGTCATCATAGTGGGCACATTACTGCTATCGCCAATCCGCTTGCCCAGCGTGGCGATTATGGGCATTTACCTCCTAATGCGTCTATACGCATAGTTAATAGGAGAGGCCTACGTCCAGCAGTGGACTATCATAGGCTGATGATGTGTGATTCTCAAATTGAGAATCATCTAATGGAAAATTCTTGGTATTGCTCTTCGAGATATTGTGAACTGTTTTTAACTTAAACTGAAGATCGAATAATCGATCGATCAACTTCAATCGATTTCTCCAAGATCCCATCATCAGACCCCGAGTTCGTGCCAATGGGACTATTTCAGGGCTATACTCACTCATATAGGTACCTAACATACAACAATTTCAGTCGAATTGAGAATTAAAGTCGGTTAAAAAGATAAACTATCCATGTACATAAAGTCTTCTACTAAAGAAATACCCATCTCGAGACATTGTGGACTGTTCATATTTTAAAGACAAACGGGTCTTAATCGCGTAAACTTACGTTTAATTATATCCTGACGTTTTGGGCATGACGTTACACCCGTGGTCGCAGGCAGAAGTTTACGCGATTAAGACCCGATTGTCTTTAAAATATGAGTGATAATCGTGAAAGTTTAATTCAATATATTGTGGACTGTTTTTGTTTTAAACTAAAGATCACAAAATCAAACCGTAACGCTTCAGTATAATATGTCTCCAGTGCACCGTAGTGACAGGAACATATGAGACCCAATTATAGGCCTCGCAGATTGAGCACATAGAGGAGGCGTGGAGGATGCGCCGGAGCATGCTAACCGTGCCCCAGTTATTGCCGATGTGTTACATGCGGATGTCATCAGAGCTAAAGATATTAACATATGCGCCTATCGATAAACAATAAAAGTCACGGAACTACACTATTCGTCAGTAGAAAACAAAATACAGTGAACAAACATAAAAACTTGCATTATTTCATAATCAAATGGGTTTTATCATGGCCTTCGAAATTCTTAAACGGGAATTTGTCTTTCACACCAACGTAGGTGTCATTAGATGATTTATAGCTTATTAGTCTTAATAAGGTGGGTTTACACCAAACGAGCTAATGCTCATTCGACCCCCACTCTACGAAATTCGCTTAATGCAACGATTCCCCTACAATGTATTATAATAAGCCAATAATCAACTATTTTTATTACCATCAAACTTTTCTGCAACTAGCAACAACATTGCATAGAAAGTCGGACACCGTTTTTAGATCAAACTGAAGTAGGTGGTAGACAAAATAGCAGTCTGACCGCAGCGGGCTAAATGGCCGCCCGGGGCCGCTACCCGATACAAAAACCATCGATATTGCGATATAGTAATGCAAACAAAGCCGCAGGTAGGAAATGCAAGAATGGTCCAAGAATCACAATTGTTTATAAATTAATATTACATAGTAATAGCTCGCTCAGATCAATACTGCGCATCTTCTGGCCAAACACCATCCGGAACGAAGACCTGTGGACTATAGGCCGCCATACACCTATAGGCATCGAGATTGCCTCCAAGAAATGGAGATGGATGGGTCACACTATCCGGAGAGGAGAGCAAAACAACGCCTACATCGCGTTTGACTGGAAACCGCCCAACGGCAGCCGTCCTCCTGGACGGCCAGTGCACTCCTGGCAGCGATCCGTCTCAAACGAGCTCCGTACGGTTGATCTAAGCTGGAGGGAGGCTAAAAGCGTTGCTGACGACAGAAAGGCGTGGTGCGATCTTGTGAAGGCCCTTTGCACCTATGGGGTGCCTTAGGACGACAACACAACAGTAATAGCACAGATACGTACGAGGTAGTCCGGGAGTCCGTGACATAGCCGATAAGCTACAGGAAAGCAGGGTGAGATGGTAAGGACATGTCAAGAGAAGACGACCCGAGTATGTAGGCAACCAATTGCTGAATTTGTCTGCACCCGGAAAACGTTAAGAGGGAGGTGTAAGACTACCTCGACAAATGTGTTGCTGGCAGATATGGCTAAATGCAATGGTAAGCAAAACGCTTCAGCCTACTGTAAATCGCTTCCGCCCGTCACTTCCCGGACCAGCCCACTTCGTCACAGCCTCTGATTCCGTCCCCGTTATGATCGATTTTTCCTCCAATCTATTTATTTCCCCGCCATTTATTCATCTTACTATCTTGCAGATCCGTTATATGATTTTCTCAGACATATTTAACATAGAGAATCGAGATTTGGGCCGTGAACAATGTCTATGTATACCAATCGTCACTACAATCCTAAAAAAATGTAAACAGTAGACTGAGTATTTCATTGGTTTATTCAACAAACGTTGACAAATTAGAGGTGTATTTAAGCAAAGTGATTAAAGTTGTCTGACGTCGTATTTTGAGCTTAATTGCATTGCAGTCATGTAGAGAGCTAAGAGATGATATATTAATTAAAGATATACTTAATTACTCGTGAAATTCGTGACAAAACAACTATTAAGAAGCAATATAATTATTATAATCGTTTAAAATTCCAGCTCGCAAATAATAACGTCATTACGTTTCGTCATGCGATGATATCTACTGGCACTATTTAAACGACTGTCGTAAATTAAACCCTACCAGACTGTAATGAATAAAATAACGCACTTTATTGATACAGTATAATTATATCCAATCCTCTGAATACAAAACGAAAGCAGGGCGCAATAAATAGCAAAAGTTAATTAAAACAATCGATTTAAAACTATAAAGAAACATGAAAACAAAGGTTAAACACACGCGTTTATCACCCGGTCGATAAACATCTCGATGTCGAAAACGAGAGCCGATCAATTAAAATCGATATTCGTAATCCATTCCGATTATAAATGGGCGATGATTGCAGCTCAGTCGATCCAAATTTATTGTACCGATCGATACATATGTTAAAATTCGCAATTGTTGCGATTACTTTCACTCGGTTTTTAGAATGAGTTGTTTGTTTATACTGTTTAAATGTCCAGTTATTATGTAAACGTCTCAATTTTGTAATAAAAGGAGAAATTCGTGTTATCTGTACTGTTTTCGACGTCAATTTCTTGTCAGGTACATTAAACTACGTATTTACTAGATTTAAATAAGACTGGGGCTTTTTAAAATGTTCTGTCCACGTTTCCGATTTGTGTGAAAGATTTTCGATACAATTTTACAAAAAATATAGTCTGGGAAACACATTTAAGACAGCGTGACAGTAAGACACGGTAGGACATAAAAAATTGTACACGTTTGTTTGTGATATACAAGCCCGTTTCTCAAAAGCTTGAAACTTGTAATACAAGTGGAATTCTCTTTTTGACATTATTAATTAAATAAGGACTTATGTATTATAAGTTACAAGCTTTCAAGGAATAGGCCCAAGATTTTGGTTCCTGTAACTGAGCTCATTTGCTCAAAGGTTAACTGGAAGAAATCACTTACAGGTATAAGTTCGCTTTTTACCTACTTAAATTGTTATGTGTATTTTACCTACAAGCTACAGGGTAGTTCTATCGATGTGTACAACTGTAAAGTTGCATTTAGACCAAACGAATTTCGTAGAGTGGGGGATAGAATTTAATGGGCATGACTCAAAAAAATCGTGGGTTCTTGCCACAACGCCAATATATATAGTACGAAAAATTCTCTACAAGAAAAACATACAAAAAGAAAGTGCTATAGGGTGGTCGTTTTTGAGACCGGTGCCCTATAAAGGGTTGAGGGTTGAGGGTAGATTGTAAAAAAAATGTACATAGGCCTTAAGCAACACAAAAATCACGATCGCGTCAATTGTGTTCATTAAAACGACGTAATTATGTTGGCAGTCGAAAAAGGCGTTAAAACTAAACAAATGTAGGGGCGTATTGTTGATCGCTCGCAGAGAAGTTGGATTTTTTCACTGCTGACTGTCGTTACAGAAGATTTAACTACGTAACATAAAAATGTTGACGTTCAATTTTGTTTTCATTCAAATTTAATATTTTAGCCTATATAATGTCCCAATGCGGGGCACAGGCCTCCTCTCCTATATGAGAGGGATTGGGCTATAGTCCCCTCCCCACGCTGGCCCTAAGCGGGTTAGGAACTTCACATACACCTTTGAATTTCTTCGCAGATGTATGCAGGTTTTCTCACGATGTTTTTCCTTCACGGAAAGCTAATGGTAAATATCAGCTGATATTCCGTACACAAGTTTCGGAAAAACTCATTGGTACGAGCCAGGATTTGAACACACGACCTCTAAATTGAAAGTTAAACGTCTAAACCACTGAGCCACCACCGCTTCTTGTTTTTTGTTTTCATGTAAGGCCTTTAATTATGTACAGTCGAATAAAGTCGTGTAAATATATTTTTGGCACCTTTATCCGTGCGGTGACGGAGTAAGAATACAAAAATCACCGCCCCTCTCTTCCCGTGGGTGTCGTAGGAGTCGACAAAGGGAAATACTGAGTATCCAGCTTCTCAGCCGGTGGTAGGGTATTTTTACTAGTACCCGCCTGGTTGGATACCACCGTACATTCGGTGTAAACGCCCGTGAAATGACTTACCTTCGTGTTTGCCGTGTTTCGGGGTCAGCCGGTGTATTTACCAGCATCTAGCGGGCCAGCAAGGCGGTGGCAACTAACAGGTTACTGATTGTCTCCTGTTCGTTGCCGCCGCGATTTGGGCTCTACTTTTCACTTACGATCAGGTGGAGTGGAGCCACTTTGTTGTGCCAACATAAAAAAAAAAAAAAACCGTAACGATATCTGTGTCGTCGATTGTAAAAATGTATTGCTATCGATCCGTAAACGCTACCACGTATGCATACTAAAATGTGTGTGTGAAAGCATTTTTATTCAAACTAGTCCAGTCCATCAGTCCAGAATTGGCACTTCCACAACTCCAGGCCCTAGCAGGGCATGAGTGTAGTCCAGTCAACTCGTCCTTCAATTACGGCCAGCTGTAAATCAGCGCCCGGCGACGCCTCCAACCGGAGGTGGCCGGTAGTCCAATCAATAAGGTCAAGCGGAAGCGGTTCCAAATGCTGAAATAACGTTCGTTCCGACATTAATTTTCCCTGAAAGTATGAAATTTTAATTTTACAGTTACAACATTTAGATCGAAGCCTTACGAATAGTGAAATGTCATTTTTTGCGTACCTACCTGATAGACAGAGCAAGTTTTAAAAACCAAATTGTAATTTTATTTTTTTTAATGGTTTTTGAGGTTGTGAAAATATTGAGCAGTTTTGTAATTTTTTTTTTACCCTATTAATAAATCTAACGATAGTATATGTTACCATTCTGGAATGGCCAATCTATCAGCTTAGCATAAAAAAAAACAAGCGTCTACTTTCTAATTGACAATAAGGAAACTACAGTATTAATATGGATACCTAAGTATTAAACATGATCAACATTGTGAACCAAACTAAAGAAAAAACAATATCGACATAAAATAAAAAACAAAACTCTCGCGTTATAGTTAAAGATAATAATCAAAGGCAAAATAAAGTGCATATAAAAGTGCTGAAAAATATGTCCCAGTGCACTTTAATTCTATGTTATTAAAAAATTCGTAACATATTTATAAGAGGATTCTTTCGATACATATTTTTGTACTTAACTGTATATACGAAAAGTTTCAAACTAAATCCGCTTTCAGCGCATAACTTGGGCACCTCACGCTCTAAATGACAACCCGCAATGATAGCCGGGCAACCAAGCTCTACTATGTGGAAACCTAATGAACCTGGCAACACTGTTGCTATCACAAAAAAGACAAACCAATAAATTGATCCCATAAATACAAATGAATCGAATAATTTAGCACTAAATACTTACAGTACTCGTACTTACTTTACAGTTTTAATTCTTCGTTTATTCTTTGCCGCTTGATTAACAGTGTTCAGAGTATCATCATCATCAGCCTATCTCAGTCCACTGCTGGATGTAGGCCTCTCCTATTAACTATGCGTAATTGCGTATAGACGCATTAGGAGGTAAATGCCCATAATCGCCACGCTGGGCAAGCGGATTGGCGACCGAAGTAATGTGACCACTATGATGACGCTGCTGCCCATCATCAATCGTTCCGTACCTAGCACCGTACGCGCTCCTACATTTTAGATGCTGACTGTACAATTGCAAGTATTGTCAAACCGGATAATTTCTCTAATCGGACCTAACCCAAAAACCTTGTTATCGCAGAAGCTATGGCTCGTTTGTCATGAGAACGGGACCTTAAGGGCCGACACTACGCTAAGCCGATTAGCCGATCAGCTGATAGCTGTCGGACCCTTAACGTAGGGCTGACACTTCTTTTTTTATGTAATTTTTGTCTAATATTCAACGAAATTTTTTTGCGAAAAAAATAAGTAATCTAATATGACTTCCAATAGAATTTGTTGTATTTACACAATATCGTGATAAACGTTCGTAGATTTATTTTTATGTATTTTTTTATTCTATTGTGATGAGAAATAAACAGCAATATATACAATTATAATTAATACGAGTACACGAGTTTTCCTAACTACTGAAAAACTAATGAAATACAAAATACACAAAAAAGAAAACAATGAAACTTCAACAACAAGAATGGTAAGCAGAACGTTATGAATTAATTGGCAATTTAACTAACTAAAAGTATATGACAGCGCTCACTTAAATATGACAGACAGGTAGGCGTTACTTAGTTAACTTTTTTTACTGAATATTAATAAATATCAATAATTTTAACAAAAAATTTACGTGAATTCAAGGACTTAGGTTTTAAGTTGATGATAAAACCAATTTATATTCAGAAATTGCTTATTTTAGAAATAATGCAAGTTTTTTTTTGTTTACTACAGGTATTTTGATTAGTTTGGAGACAATAAATATTAATTTCGTAAAAAAGTTGACACGATATTAATCGTCCTAAAAATTAGACATTAAGCTGAGATTAAATATGCCAGCGAGTGGCAACCCTAATCTAATCCCAGCATACTAGTCAATTCCGTGTCTCTGTCACCGCTGGCACCGTGACTACGACTTGTCCAATTACAGCTCGCTTACAATTTGATTAGCAACGTTGTAAGGCCCGATTTGGGCAGGTAGTGCTAGGGCGTGGTGGCTACTCACTACTCAGACATTTTGTTTTGACGTTCAAGAAATAAAAAACGCATATTGTCAAAAATAAGCACACGTGACCTTATACACCCTGGGCTGTTTAACCCTCTCTACTCAGACATTTTGTTTTGACGTTCAAGAAAAAAAAATGCGCATAGTGTCAAAAATAAGCACACGTGACCTTATACACCGTGGGCTGTTTAAACTCGACCGATTCTAACAGTGTATACTTGACCACATTTAGAAACTATACTCATAATGTCATATAGAGTTTTGTGGATATAGCCTAGTTTCAGAGTCATTACCAATTTAAAAAATATGTAGTTGTTACTTAGTACAAAAGGTTTTTTAACGGCGTTGGTGCCATTATGGAGAATAGTCTCACTAACCTCATTAATAGATGTCAAAAATCGAGAAATAAAAATAGGTACATTCAAAAATAAAATAAATAAAATAAAATAAAAAAAAATTTTTTGCCAAAAATGACTAAACTCACATAATATTTTTTGTTTGTTTTTAGAAATGTGTGGTTAAAATCTTTTGGGTTTTAAGAGCTCACGTATAGTTGCCGATTCCTAAGAATGAACTTTTGACAGTCAGATTAATCTTTATTAATATACTCACGATTTTTCCGATAGTCTTAACGTCATATATATAAGGC
Source organism: Thaumatotibia leucotreta (assembly GCA_025490895.1). Taxonomy (NCBI): domain Eukaryota; kingdom Metazoa; phylum Arthropoda; class Insecta; order Lepidoptera; family Tortricidae; genus Thaumatotibia; species Thaumatotibia leucotreta. The sequence goes on from JALPQI010030871.1 coordinate 95,413, forward strand.
TCATTTCTAAACTGTCAAATGTTCATTTTTATAAAAATTTCAGCCTCCGTAGCCTAGTTGATAGTGACCCTGCCTACGAAGCTGGAGGTTCCGGATTCGAATTCCGGCGAAGGCATTATTTCTGTACTTATTTATCAAAAATATTTGTTCCATGGTCGTTGCCGTCATGTATTTAAGGGTGAAGACACATTTATCAGCATGCGTACGCATTTTGTCAACGGAAAATGTCAGTTTAGTATGGGACCGCGTCCAGCTTTCCGCACGCGTACGCATGCTTACACGTTTCATACTAAACGGCCAATTTTACTAGACACCATCTTCACCCTAAGTATCTGTATGTACAGTCAAGTGCAAAAATAAGTATCGAAAGAATCCGCTCATAAAATATGTGACGACGTTCTTATTACACAGAATTAAAGTGCACTGTGACATATTTTAGAAAATTTCTGTGTACACCTTATTTGGCTTGTGACTGTATCTATCTACTATATATATCATCGCTTGGTACCCACATCACAAGCCCTAATAGAGCTTACCGTGGGACTAGGTCGATTTGTGTAAGAAATCCCAAGATATTTATTACATAGAGGGTTATTTTTTCACCAGTACAAAAAATCAACATACGTAATAGTAGTCCAAGTTACAGAATACTAGCATTTTTTGTTAGAACAAAAAAACTAAAATACCGATGTTTGAACTTATCCGCAAACCTAATAAGAAAATTGGACGCATTACGCATTATCAATGTACATAACTAGCAAAACACACGAACTGGCAACTGTTTGTTTACAACGTCATCGCACGTGGCATGGCGGCTTAGAAAAGCGGCAATGATAATCAACTTATGATTATGACTTGGCAAAAAAATCTTACTTGATCCCAAATCTTCCTTCATACTTGCACTAAGGGATCTATATAGTGACAAAGAAAGAATACCGCTCCAAAGAACAATACAAGAAAGGACAGTAAGTGAAGAACAAATTCCATACATTATGAAAGAAGAAGTGAGTAAAGCCATCAAGTCACAAAAGAAAGCCAAATCCCCTGGAGAGGATGGAATTTCAAATGAAGTATTACTAGGAACGGCTGACACTATCTTAGTTCCAGTAACAGATTTATTTAATGAAATACTAGCTACAGAACATATCCCTCACCAGTGGGCTATGTCAACCATAACACTCCTTCACAAAAAGGGAAAACTTGATGATATTTCTAATTACAGGCCCATCTCACTTATGTCGAACCTATATAAAGTCTTCTCCAAGATTTTGCTAGAACGCTTAACAAGAACTTTAGATGAGAACCAACCAAAGGAACAAGCAGGATTCAGAAGAGACTTCTCGACAACTGATCACATACACACCATCAAGCAAATACTTAATCCAGAAATGCAATGAATATAGATTAACGTATTACTTGGCCTTTGTAGACTATAACAAGGCATTCGATTCAATAAAACATGGCAAGATTTGGGAAACATTGGCAATACAAGGAATAAACAAGAAGTACATACAACTCATCTACAACATCTACGAGAACATGCAGGCTAGGATCAAAACCGAACGTATTGGAGATCATTTCCCTATAAAGAGGGAAGTAAGGCAGGGAGACCCATTATCACCCAAACTCTTCTCTGCAGTTCTCGAAAATGTATTCAGACACCTTGAATGGAGTGAATATGGAATAAAAATTAATGGAGTACTCCTGAACCACTTACGTTTTGCTGACGACCTTATCCTGCTGTCCGAGGACGCTGGAAACCTGCAGCAAATGATTGAGCAGCTTGTCTGTGAGAGTGAGAAGGTCGGCTTGTCAATGAATACAGGGAAAACAAAGGTAATGACTAACCACATTAAAATCCCAATCAAGCCTAATAGCTGTTTAATAGAATATGTAGAGGAATATGTCTATCTTGGCCAAGTAATATCACCGAAAGACCTTACAAGTAAAGAAATTAATAATAGAATAAATATAGCATGGAAACGATACTGGTCTTACAAGGAAGTAATGAAAAACCCCAGTATACCATTACAAGCGAAAGCAAAGGTATTCAATACTTGTATCCTGCCGAGCATGACCTATGGCTGCCAGACCTGGAATTTAACAGACCAGAACACCAAAGCTCTAAAAACATGTCAACACAGCATAGAAAGAAGTATGTTAAATATTAAACTACGAGACAAAGTTAATTTAAAAACTATAAGGAAAAAAACAAAAGTTACAGACATAATATGTAGCATCAAGAAATTAAAATGGAACTGGGCAGGCCACCTGATGAGAAGTAGCAAAGAAAAATGGGCAAAAGAAGTGACGGAATGGTGTCCAAAATATAGCAAAAGGAAGCAAGGTGGTCAATACTGTAGATGGGAAGATGATATAAAAAGAATTGCAGGAAAGACATGGATTAGACTAGCGAGAGACCGACAGACATGGAAAAATCTTGGGGAGGCCTATGCTGCAAAGCAAGACAAATCTAAATAACCGGTGTCAAATTGATTTATTAATTATTTAGATTGTAAATAAAGGCTTTTATTATTATTATTATTTAAACACTTGAAATCAACTTTATGCACAATGATTGGAATAAAAAAAACATACCTGATTAATGGAGTCCATTTCTCATACTAATTAATTAATTCACATACTTAGGCAAGTGTTCAAAATGTTGGCCGTGGTTATCTAAACACACTCTTGCCCGTTTTTGAATGTTTCCTTCGATATTTCCCAACACAAGTCTGTAGTTCTCACTTTTAAGTTCATCAAATGCACTTAGGGCTTGTGCATAAATCACGCGAGGTCCTATAGGGGGGGAGGGGTCCAAGAAAACATCACGAAAGATCACGGTAGGGGAGGGGGGGGTACAAGGAGACCTCACGTGTATTTTTTTACGCTGAACAAACTAAGAAATATTGTCAATTTCGGCTAGCAAACGTGAAAAGTTGAATGAAAAAAATACACGTGAGACTGCTAGGGGGGGGGGGGGGGGCTAGCCAAGAAACTCACCAAACATCACCATGGGGGAGGGGGGGTCAAAAAGTAGCCAAAAAAATCACATGATTTATGCATGAGCCCTTATTATTAGATTTTTTAAGTCTTTTAAATTTTGGGCCTACCCTTACCCCACAAAAACAGTCACACGGGGTCAAATCTGTTGACCTGGCTGGCCATAGCTATAACACTGGCATTTTCCAGGCGGGGCACACTTTTTTCAGCGTATAGCCGCTGGGCTGCCACTGCATTTTCCCCAATGAGAAAATAACTACGAACCATTTCGTACGAGCAATTTCCGACTGAAGGTAGTACGATGCGGCGCGTGCGCACATACCTACGTCAACCGTGACACTGACCGTCCCTGACCTAGTCACCGAGATTGAGGTAACTGCTATGTTGCCAACTCGTGCGCAGGTCGCTCACCCCTTTCCGCCGCCCTCTGCGTCCCGCACCCCGTTGACGTCTTATCATTAGTAGGCCCATTATTTTGCATTTGCATGAAGGATAAATTAATAATAAATGAAAAAAAAAATGTCAATTTTATTTGATAAATGTAATCTATTATCGATACCAAATATGTGGGAAAATTTATTGTACCGGTGAAAAAGTAGCCCTGTATATCACAGAAACCCTACTCTAGTATGAACTATGCCTTACTGCAATCATAATTACCCACCACAACTTTGCTATTTTATTTCGCTGTTACGAAACACGTCTAAACCAAAAACATATTGTCCCTCTTCCGGTTTGAACATCAAACGGAGCCGTCAAGCGTGGCGCCGGAAGTCGCACAATGCGCCATTGCAAACCGGATACACGTCACTTTAGGTCGTAGCCACACTCGTTACCTGCGTTGATTAGATATAGTCTGACAAATTATAATTAAATATCTATGGACGGATCTTCTTCTGTATTTCCGGCCTATGAGCTCAGAAACTGCTAGACTAGCGACCACATACCGGAAGACGCAGTGTGGGCAGACCTCCCACAAGATGATCCGACGACCTGGTCAAAGTCGCGGGAACCCGCTGGAGGGAAACAGCATAGAACTGGACATATTGGCGATCATTGGGGAGACCTCTGTCCAGCTGTGGACGTCTTTTGGCTGAAGTGAATGAATGGACCTTTCTCGTACCCCATTTTTTTTAGGTGTATGTAAATGGTGCCATGATCACGTGAATGTTCATTCGAATCTGTCAATTCTGATACATTTATCACTTTTCACTTATCTTATACCATTGCGGAATGGCATTGACAAATTGAGAACCTCCTAATTTTTTTTGAAGTCATTTCATTTCATTTATTGTCAAGTCATGAACCAATTTTTACATAATACGGTCTTATGTAAGCTAGTTTGTGAATTCATGACACCCTGCTAGGGCACACAATATTTTCAATGTCAATATGTCAATTCTAAGTTCTTATATCTACAAAACATTAATATTGGAATTAATTGAAAGATAAATCGATTGATAACTCTAAAAATAAATATAGGCGAAGGCGAAATCTAAAGTTATAGTGTATCTTTACACTATGGGATCGCGTATCCTTAATACGATAGCAATTACTGCCGCGAACTCATTGTAATATTCACTCGTAGGCCACTTTACAACTATGTCGAAGTGTTGTGATAAATCAAGCTGTAAGAAATTTCTCTTTACTTGTTATTTTGACATGGTACTAAAGTGGCCTAGGGTTCCAGTCGGTTGAGTGTACACGGTAGGGTGTCCATTATTATACGATTTTTAGAAATTAATAACGCATACTTCTTTAATCGGCTTCATTTACCTCACAACAGTTTGAAAATAACTTCAGTTCATTTCTGTAACTGCAACCCGTGCAGACTATTATGCGATTTTCCTACAATGTAGGATTATTTTTCTTTTTTATATATTGTTTTCATGATATGTCTTAACCTAGCCCTTGTCGGCCCCCGACCCCACGGCCGACGAAAGAAGCGATGGCTAGATGTCGTGAAGGCTGACATGAGTGTGAATGGGCTTACAGTAGAAGATGCCCAGGATCGCGCAAAGTGGAGGAAATGTAGCAAGAAAGCGGACCCTGGCAAAGGCCGGGATAACGCTATTAGGTAGAAGGAAGGATATACATACTCTTTTCATGACATTAATTTGTAGTACTGCCTATATTTATAAATATTTTTTAATATCAAGAACTTGATGAGAACAGAATAACAATACATACTTAAATATCAACTTACTGTCTGACGAAATTTATTCATAGTAATTTGAATGGAAATATCAGATAGACCTGATTTTTTTTCTTCATATTGTATTAAGGTAAATTAAGTAAATTTAGGGGGTATGCGTTATTAGTTACTAAAATCATGAAATAAGGGGACACCCTAGTACACGGGTCTCGCATGATCACTCACGGAAGTATTTATGGGGTATTGTGCGGCGAAAGGAAGGGGGTGACACATGCGCGTGACTCTGCTTTCTTGCCGTTTCGGTAAAGGTTAGAGGAAATAAACTGGTTTATTTGTTGGTTTGTATAATAATATGATCACGTTGCTAGAGACCATCACAAAATTTATCACAATTAGGTTACGAGTTATGCCGTGTGGTGACGGCAGTAAGAATACATTTGTCACCACCCCAACTCCTCCTGCGGGTGTCGTAAGAGTCGACTAAGGGATTGAAATTTCACTGACTATTATTTGATAAAAGATTGATGATGGGCAGCAGCGCAGCGTCATTATAGTGGACACATTACTGCGATCGCCAATCTGCTTGCCCAGCGTGGCGATTATGGGCAATTACCTCCTAATGCGTCTATACGCATAGTTAATAGGAGAGGCCAACGTCCAGCAGTGGACTATCATAGGCTGATGATGATGATGAAACACGCAAATAAGAAACGATACTTAAACCCTCATTAGGCCAGTAAAATAATGAAAATCTCAGCACCATAGTCCCAGATCCAAAGGACCATGTCCCTTATAAAATCCCGGGCAACTTAGTTGCCCCACCCGGATCATTCTCGAACGAATAAGGTCGATTTTGGCTTTTCTAAACAAAATTAATGGCTGCCATTATTTTTAATTGGTTGAGATTGATATCTAGTTTAGTTTTTATGTGAACGTGAGTTCTCATTTTGTGGGATTTGAATCCATAAATTGGTAAGTTGTTTAATTAAACTCTTTAGCATGAGATAAAATGCTTAATGTAATTAATGTCATCATCATATAAATAGTCGATCATATATATGATGGGTCCACGGAAAAAGCATGTCCAATGCTTAAAAAAATCAGGGCAAATTCACATCTTAATCTGTTAAAAGTAAGGTGGTTTTTCCTTCTGTAATTTAAATTGACTAGACATGTTCTTTCCGTGGACCCTTCATATATACATAAGTATTTAATAGATAGTAATAAATCCATAATGCATTGATTCATTTTGTATTTGTTTTTTTTTTTAATTTACTGACATATACCAACATCAGTTATTTTTTAATTATACTTTAAGCGTTTTATAAGTTTTTCTAACACAATGTATTATTATAAGTGTTTAAGCTAACGAGGTAATGTACATTATTAGTACCTGGGTCAAAATTCTTTTCGTTGTCTTGTTTCATACCACTCAGTCACGCTTTTAGTCGCTGTCTAGACTCAGTATATAAAAAAAATCGGTGGACTTGTATTTCCTTTTCACGCTAGATTTTTAACCGTAGAGGTACATCAGAAATTGAAAACAAAACATCATCTAATACAAAAATCACCACTGCGTCACATTTTTTAGGGACACAAAATAAAACAACGAAAATAATTTACCCACTTAATGACTTAAAACTGGATATATACCATGTAGGAGTAAATGCAATTATAGAGCACCCGATAGTTCGGCAATGTTGCAAATGTCATCTGTTCAGTAACTCCGAGAAGATGGCATTTGCAATAGTGCCGGAATATCAAAAATACGGCATTTGGGAAACAGAGACATCAAATCATAGGTGATCATTTTTGTCCCCAGTGATCTCAATATCATCAGTGAAATTCAAAAATCGCACTCCAGGTGCTCGTTCTGAAACAGAAATTAATAAATTTGAAAAAACAACATGTTGATCATGTATTAGTGAGAAAATTTAAGGAAGTTTGTGTATTCTTGTATATTTATGTCTCAAAATGTGAAATACTGCTGTGTCACTTACTTCTGTTATTTCTCCAATAAAGTTATTTCTCCATAATTATATCTACCTATTATTTTCCAGGAATTCTTAAAAAAAGGTTTCCAATGCTATGTGACGAAATGGAAAAGAAAGATTTTGTGGCAATTTTTTTATTACCTAATATTAGTAGGGGGCACTCAAATTAGTCAAGATTTGTTAGAGGACGGATTCCGAGATTTTCATTTGGAACAAAATCAGTTTGCCGATTTACGTAAATATCTCCAAATCTAAAAGTATATTATCATATAGTTGACGTATTCTTTAGATGAATGGTTTCATGCATTTGCTTTCATTCAAAAATAAATGTTAAATACTAAAGATTCTCATTTGAAGTGTTGAATGACTGACAGACAAAAAGATAACTACATAATAATGTAATTATAGAAAGTGATAGCGGGAAGATTTGATCTTGCGTCATTCAAATCTACACGACATAAAACGAATGCTGATAAATTACGTCGGATCGTTTGAGTTAAAATTCAAGCCACACCGAAAGCAGTCGGTGCACGTGCGCGTGTAGCGTTGTAGCGTATATATAGTCATATTAGATGCCACACCGCTTGCGTGGCGTGCACGTGCCCGTGACGTAGAAGCGGTGTGCAATCTACTATGACATTAATTTCCGACGCTACAACACACACGTGCACACGCATTCTGTGCGGCCCAGCCTTAAAGTTGCAATAAAAATATATTGCTTGTGTATGAAACACTGATTTGCCATCGATGTGGTGCGATGTGAGTTTATTTCACATTTTGTCATTGATCTGGTAGTCAAAATAAGTTAAGGTTAAATCCAAGAATTAATATCCCCGATAACCGACTGTGACTACTTTATTTAGTGTTATTGTTTATTTAATTAAAAAGGTGTAGCTGGAGTAAACAGGCTACTAGAGACAGTCAGTCTGGGCAGCCAGGAAATCACGAAAAAAAATAGCCTTTTTACTTTTGCACGACCTAAAAATCACCCTTACGATCACAACTTATCACATGATCACATAATTACAGTAAACCTTATACTGCAGATAAATAAAATCATACAAAATTCTCCAGTCCCTTTAAATATGCAAATCTGCAATCGAGTCGACAACCTACCGGGCACTGGTCCAGTCATCTAACATAGTCATTTGGTCTCCTCAATCGTCCAGCAACGGTGGCGGTACGTAATAAATAGTGATTTGCTCCGACGTCCGATCTGAAAAGCGTTGAGGAAACGGCAAAAGGCGGTCCTGGGGCGCCGGCGCAAGCGACGTAAGTCATGGGCGAGAGCGAGGGCGGGTACGGAAGCGGGAGTAGGAGCGAGAGCGGGGATGTATAACCTGGTTCTTCTCAGGAACGGTGTAGGGTTTGACCCAGTAGTAGATTTCTTTTTCTCTCTCTTGATAATGTCAGACGATTCGAAAATGCTTATTAATAAGCTTACTTGAATAAAGAATAGTTTGACTTTGACTTTGACTATGAAGTAAAGCATCGTCATGACATCTCACACGACACATGCTGAAGGGCGATCATTTTGGTGTTTAAAATCATACTGTTTGTACTGTGTATGGCTGTGTACTATATTACGCCAACAAACCATTCTTAATACATTTTGACAACGTGCGTTCAATACTTTATTAGCCTAAAACTTATGTATCGCGTTGATAGGTATCAGGATTTATATATTGGCTTGTTAGCGACTATACTATGAGACATTTTGTAGTCATGATGCTATTGTACGTTATATCGAGAACTAGTAGTCATCGAAGAAAAATATGACAAATGATGGCGTGACGTGGCAGCCT